>JAJJKW010001857.1:0-25806 GCA_023805745.1 Isotricha sp. YL-2021b | reverse complement strand
ATCATTATTATTATTATTATTATTATTATTATTATTATTATTATTATTATTATTATTATTATTATTATTATTATTATTATTATTATTATTATTATTATTATTATTATTATTATTATTATTTGAATTACCTTTTATATTTATTTTATTTAATTTTCCTTTACTAATATTTGAATTACTTTTTTGAATATTATTATTATTAACATTTTTATTATTATTTTTAGGTTTTTCTTCTTTTTCTTCACTATCTTCATCATCATCACTTCCATCATCTTTATCACTTTTTTGTTTTTTATAATATTTTTTATTTCTATATTTATCAATAATAAATTGTTTAATCTCTTCTCTTTTCTTTGGATTTGGTAATTTATGGAATTTTGGATTAAATTTTTCTAACCAAATTTTTCTTGCATTATCATTACCATTTTTAGAAATAAAATCAATATCTTTTTCAGAAAAAATACTAACACCTGTTCCTTTAACTTTATAACTTAATTCTCTTAATATTCCTGCACAATTTGAACAAACAAAAGTTCCAAAATTCATACTAACATATGTAGTTCCTTTTTCACCACATTCAAAACAAGTTCTATTACTTCCTTTACTAATAATTGCATTTAATTGTTTTGATGTATCAATACTTTTATATGACATATTTAAATAATTTTATTTTCATGTTTTCAAAATAAAAATGATTTGAAATTTTAAATTTTAACTTTTGAAAAATAATAATAATTATTTGTTTATAAATTGAAGTTAAAAAAAGAAAGAGTGAATGAATAATAATTAATTGTTTATTATAAAAAATGTCTATCAACAATAGGAAGATGTTATATTGTTTTAAATAATATATAAAAATTAATTTGAATAAAATTTTAATTCTTTACTTAAAGAAATTTAAAATAATCGAATCATAATTACTAAAAAAAGATAATTTCACAAAATGAGAAAAAATTTTAAAAATAAAAGTAACAATAAACAAATTTAAAATATTACGATAAAAAATTAATAAATCAAAATATATTATGAAAATAATATTAATTTTTATAAAATGAAAAATACTATAAAATAAAATAAATTAAAAACACCAATAAAAATTTTTAATTTCCTTAATATAAAAAACTTAAAAAATTTCTATTAAATATAATAAAAAGTAAAAAATTAATTAAAAAAATCCCAAATTATATTAAAAAAAATAAAAAACCAAAAATGGATAATAACAGTGTAGCAACTTTACAAGATTATCAAGCTTCAATAGAAAGAAGTTTTAAAAATATGGAAAAAGAATTTAAAGAATATAATGGAGCAGATGCTTCTCGTCAAAATTTAGCATTAGGTTCATTAACAACAAATCAATCAAGTGTAAAAACAAATATAGGATTAATGAGAATGGAATTATCAAATTTAAAAGATGGAAATAATATATCAAAATGGCAAGATATAATTCAAAAACTTCAAACTAAAAATGAGGAATATAAAAATAAAATATTAGAATTAAAAAATAAAAAAGAAAAAAATAATGATGATTCAATTGATATTAATAAAAATATTGATGTTAAAAAATTAACAAGTCAACAAGCAATGAATTATGGAGATAAAATATTAGAAGATGATGGTCAAAGAATAAAAAATATGAAAAGAATTGTTGGTGAAGATATAAATACAATGAAAGAAGTAAATAAAGAATTAGAAAGACAAAATGAAGCTTTAGATAATGCAGATAAAGATTTAAAAGATATTGACTATTCTTTAAAAAGAGCTGGTCAACAAATTAAAACTATGTTTAAAATGTATGCTACTGATAAATTAATTATGTGTATGATTGTTGTTATTGTTCTTGTTATTCTTGCTATTATTATTGCATCTCTTGTTGGAAAGAAAAAAGATGATTCAAATGATAATTTACCACATGATATTTTCTCAAAGAAAAATAGTACTAGTAGAAGATTAATGTCCATATGGGATTTGAATTAGGATATTTTTATTATTTTTTTATAATATTTTTTTAAATTAGATTATTAATTCTTTAAAAATTGATATATAGTTATGTTTTTTTTGAAAGTTATATGATGAAAAACATGAAATATAAAGTTTTAATGCTATCTTGTAAATTTCCTAATTTTAATCACATTTTAGTCAGAAACCTAAAATTTTTCATGAAAAAAGTAAAATCAGATTTTTAACTCATGAAAGTCAAGTAAAAAAGAATAAAAATGATTCTGTATCTATATAAATTTTTTTCTCATAAAAAAATCATCAATTCATTTTTTTATGAAAAATCAAAAAATATAGTTTAAAAAAGATACCTCCAAAATCATTTCTCATTCTTCAAATTCTTTAAAATATAATATCGATTATTTTAAAAAACAAAAATATTCGAGTTATAATGATTATTATTATAATAAACAAAATACTTTTTATTCTCCTAAAGAAGCATGTCCTATCAAAAAAAAGTTGAAATTATTAAATCCAAAATTATTTCAACCTCTGCAATAAGAATTATTATTATAGGAAAATCAAAATTATCAATTCAAAAATATTTTAATTAATTTAAATAAATGTAATTTGTATATATTATTATCTTTAAATTTTTTTAAAAAAAATAAAAATTCAAGTAAATTTTAAATTATTTTACAAATCTTGTTGATTGTGATAATCTTTTATTATTATTTTTCAAAGTTGAAATTTGTGAATCAAAAATTGATTGCCTTTTATTCATTTCATTTTTTAACTCTTCTCTGACTTTATTTCCTTTTCTTGAAGTCTTTTTAATTTCATTACTTATATTTTCAAATTCTTCTTTCAGAATTTTTTCTTTTCTTTGATTTTTTAATTTTCTTCTTTTGGCCTCTTCTTCATCTTCTTCTTCTTTGTTTAGTGACTTTTTTTTAGATTTTAATTGTGAATTTGGCATATTATTATTTTCATTATTATTATAATATTGAGGAGGATACATATTTGGATATTGATTATTCATTAATATTTTAGTTTCAGCCCATATTTTTAATTCTTCTAATTTATTGTCATTCTTTTTATCTTCATTCTCTTTTATTCTTTTTTTATATTCATTTAATTTACTTCTATATGAATATTTTGTGTTTGATAAATTATTTTGTAATGATTTTACAATTTTTTCATATTCTAATATAATATTATCTTTAGTTTGAATTTCCCTTTCTAATTCTTCAACATTTAATTCTAATTCAAATATTTTATTATCTTTATCTTTGTTTATATTTGAGTTTGGATTCATAACTGTTTGTATTTTTTTATTTTGACAAAAATATTGAAGAATAGATATAAAATGGATTAAATAAGATGGTGGTAAATTTTCTACTTCATATTCAGAAAATTTATATTCAATCATATCATTTAATAACGGGTTATAATAATTATTTGTGGCTATTTCATATGGTTTTAAATTAAGTATTGTTTTCCAAGGAAAATTAAATGACATTTTTCTGATATATTATTAAATTGATTCAAAAAATTTCATTTAATTATATTATTAATTTGTTTTATCTAAAAAAAAATTAAAATTAACAAGTTATAAAATTTTTAGTTGATATTTCTGTTAAAAAAACAATATATTGAAAATCACAATTATTTTCTGTTTGATTTAATAAATTTTGATTTAAAATTCCAAAGAAAAAATTATTTTTTATTATAATATCTTTGTTTTGGTCAGGTTCAACTTGTAAAACATGAATTTTATCACTATTCCCTAAACCATCTTTTTTAGAACTTTTATTAATTTTTTTATTTTCTATTTTAATATATTCATTAACAGTTGAATTATTATTTAAATTTGAAAAACTTATTTTATCTATTTTTAAATATTCTATTTTCTCAAAACAAGGAATCCAAATTAAACAATCATCTTTTTTTATAATATCATTTTCATTTATACATTCTTTATAAATTTCATTCATTTGAATATAAATATTATTCAAATCAAAAAATTCTTTTAATTCTTTTGTTATTTCACATATTATAAAAGAAAAATTATTAGTTGATATTTGATAAAATAGACAATTTTTAGTTTTATTATTATAAATTATAAAGGGAGGTTTAATAAAATTAAAATAAATTCCATTATTTTCAATTAAATCAGAAATATTATTTGAATAAAAAATATTTAAATTATTAAAAAGGGAATCACTTAAATTACAACTTTTAATATTATTTGAATCATCAATACTTGGAATTTCGTTCAAATTTAAGTTATTACTTGAAAAATATTTTATAAAATCATTTAAATTCGAAACTTTTAAATAATAATCTGAAATATTATTATTTGGATTATCATCAGTTATTAAATAATTATACATATTAACATTAATATACCTATCTATAATATTATCATTATTTTCAATATTATCATTTAATTCTTTTTGATTATTTGATATTATTATCATTGAATTTGCAATTAAAAAAATGTTTTTATTATTCATTAAAGGTTTTTTTAGTTTTTGTGAACTTCTATTCGATTTTATATATTTTAAAATATTCTCTCCTTCTATTTCAAATTCATTTTTTTCAATTAAGATTTTTTTCAAATTATCATTATCATTATCAGAAAATGAAATTTTAATTTCATCATATTGAAATTTATTTTGTATATAATTTAAAATTGTATGAATAATATCTTTAAAAATATATTTATCAATTGAACTAATATGATTAATATTTAAAGTTAATTTATCTTCATTATTATTATAAGATATTCCTGATAATCCAATGATATTTCTATTATTATCTTTAACTAAAAGTAAACAAGGGGAAATTCCTCCAAAAAAAGATTTAATTATATTTTGACTTAAATTAAAAAACTTAACTAATTCTTCAGGAATTCTTTTGAAATAATTTTTATAATGTTTTTCATTAAAAGCATTTAAAGTTTTTTTATAAAATGTAATTTTAAAATTATTTTCTGATAAATTTTCAAAACCTTTTGAAAAATCTTGTTGACTTAATTTTCTGATTTTTATTTTTTTTTTAATAGGATTTAATTTTAAGTTAGAAATAAAAGAATTTGACATTTTTAACTTTCCTTTTTGTGAATGAACTGAATAATTATCTTTTTTTAAAAAATTAAAATCTTTTTTAAGATTAATAGATTCAATTTGAGTTTTTTTAATTTTTAAAAAAGGTTTATTATAAGTTTTATACATTTTTGGAGAATTATTTGAAATAAATTTAGAAATATTCATTTTTATATTTTCTTTATCTAAATTTTGGCTTTGATAAAATATTAAATCTTGGAAAATAATATATTGACATTTTTTTATTTCTTCTCTTAATTCATCAGTAATTGGTACTTGTATATTAAAATTATTATTATTTATTTCATCACTTGCTTTTAGTAAAAAAGGAGAATTATCATTAATAATATTAATAAAAAATTTTAAATAACCATCTTTTAAAAATAATAATTCATCTTTCATTTTAATTAAAAAATATTTATCAAATCCATTTTTTAGACCTATTAAATCAATATCAAATTTTCCTCCTAAACAAGAATAATTAATTTCTTTTCTTAAATTTTGCATTTTATTAACTAATTCAACAGTTAATTTTCTTAAATTTTGAATATTTTCTAAAGTTTTATTTATTAATTCATCATTTTTTTCTGAATTTTTCATTTCTTCAGAAAAATCATTATTTAAAAGTTTTAATTCAGAAATATAATTTCCTCTTTTTTTTATTGTAGATGATAAAGAATTTACTTTTTCTTGAATTGAACTTAGATTTTCAATTTCTTTTTTAAAAAAATCTTCTCTTGATTTTTCATCTAATTGGTCACTAACAACAGTAAATAATTCTTTATAAGTGCTTAAAACACTTAATTGTTCCCATAAAAATTTTATATCAGAAATATAAGTATTTTCCTTTTCATTTTTTGCACATAAATTGTTTTCTATTGTTAAATTTGGTTTTTTAAAAAAATTTCTATGAGTATGACTCCCTTTTGGTGAATAATTATTATTATTATTTGTTTTTTTATTTACATTTGATAATGGGATATTTTTTAAACTAGTATTAAAAATTCCTTTGTTTAAAACATTTCTATCTGTAAATGAATCATATTCTGGAATTTTATTATAGATAAATCTATTATCCCATTCTTTTTCTTTTTTTAAAATTAATGGATCTTTAAACATTTCCGGCATACTATTATTTCTTTGTAAACTTTTATTCTTATATTCTTTTATTTTTTTATATTGCATTTAAAAATAAATTATTTTTCTCTTTTATTTTGAAAAAAAATTATTTTAAATAACATAAAAGAAATTTAATGAGTGATGATGATGATTCTAAATTTCCTTATCCTATATTATATAATCCAAGAGGAAAGCATCCTTTATTATTACCAACAATCCCAAAAATAATTATAAAACCAAAAAATAATAATGAGACTGAAAAAATATTAATAATAATACTAATTATAATAATTTAAATGATAATTATTAATGAAAAACTGAAATTAAATTATAATAACAATCATAATAATGCAATTACAAATATAAATGTTAATAATGTTAATCATATTAATATTATATCTCAAAGTTAAGTAATTTCAAATATAAACAATGATTTACAAAATAAGAAAATTATGAATAATAATCATAATAACATTATTATGGGTAGTATTGAGCAAGAAGAGAAAAAAGATGAAACGAAAACTAATAAATCTATTCCATCTTATAAAAACTATCATAATTTCACTTGCAAAAATGATTCTAAAAATGATGAAAATAACAACCGTTTATTAAAAAACAATAATAGAACTCAAATAAATAAAATATCTAAATGCAAAACCAAAAATAGAAAATAATATTCACAATCTAAAACCAAGTAGAATTTATTATCTAAATGAAATGAATACATCAAAAATAAGATTTAGCTCAAATAATAAAAGAAATAACTTTTATTCAAATAATAATATATCATTCAATAATCTTAATAAAGGAAATAAACTTTTATTTTTGATAAACAATATTTACAAGTGAATTTAATAGTGGAAATATGTTTCATTGTGAAAGAATAGCAAATTATTTATATGAAGTTCAAATAGCATAAGATTGTCAAGATAAACTTATAGGTCATCAAATTTCAACTTATAAAGTTTGGTTTTATTTTGGAGTTAAATGTTTCTTCTTCTGAATTAAAAATAAATATGATAAATTTAAATAATTTTTATAAAATATATAGAACAGGATATCAAATTTATGTAAAAGAATTAGATTATAATATAGAACCAAAAGATTTTGAAAAATCCTATAAATTAGGAGAAGAAATGGAATGGAGAAGATATCATTCTTTTTCATCTTCTATTGATAAAGATAATACTTGAATTTTGAAAATAAAATATCAATTTACAAAAGGAAAATGTTTTCCTTGGTCGTATGAAAAAAATAATGCTTTTTTATCATATATAAATGAAATGATAAATAAAAATCCTTTTTCAAAAATATATTTTCACAATGAGGTATTAATTCAAAGTAAAGAAAAAAGAAATATAAATTTAATAACAACAACTTCAAAAAATTATATAATAAAAAATCAATATGAACAAAATATAATAGGCTTATTTCCAGAAAAAATAGATATAATAAAGGTTTAAATGATAAGCCAATGATAATAATTTCTGGAAGAGTTCATCCAGGTTCTCATATGATGAATGATATAATAAATATTATTAACAGATGAATTTGATGAAAAAGCAGAAATGTTAAGAAATAATTTTATATTTAAAATAAAACCAATGATTAATGTAGATGGAGTTTCTTTTGGTCATTATAGATTAGACACAAATGGTTATAATTTAAATAGATATTATTTACAACCTGAATATAGATTAGATCCTGAAATATATGCTATTAAAAAAATTATTTTTAGTTTATAATTCTATATAAAATTAGATATTATTTTGATTTACATACTGATATGAATGTTAGAGGAGCTTATACTTTTGGTAATACTATTGAAAAATTTGAAAAACATATTGAAAATGTTTTATTTGGTTTTGCTTTTGATTTAAGTTGTTCTCATGTTAATTTGGAACATTGTATTTATAGTGAAAAGTCAATGAAAACTAAAAGTAAAAATGAAAATAATACTAAAGAAGCTACTTCAAGAGTTCAATTTTATAAAAAAATGGAACAATTCATACTTATACTTTAGAATCTTCTTATTTTAAAGGAGATTTTTATGATGATGATAATAAAAATGAAGATTGTAATTTTTATATTATTAATGATTTCGGAAAAACTGGAAGAGATTGTTTAATTCTATTTTATATTATAAATCATTAATTGTTAATGATAAAATTAAAAATAGTGTTTATCATGATATTAATGGTTGTAGAGAATTTATTGCTAGTTATGTCTTCATTCATGAAGAAAAGTTTAATTTAAATTTTGTTTTGAAAAATATTATTAAAGAAATTAATAAACAAAAAGCTTGGAAGAGTTTAAAAGATATTAGTGAAAATAAAATTTTATTAAAATATAAATAATTCACAAAGAGTTCGAATTAATAGTTTCTCTTTACCTAAAATTATGAAAAAATTTGAAAATCCTCAAAAAAAAATAATAAAAATGAAAATGAAAAAAACGAGAAAAAAGGACATAATAAAAAAATACCTTTTATTTCAAAAGGAAAAAGAACTTTAACTCCTATTGAAAAAAATAATCAAGACAATAAAATAAACCATTAAATATTAAAATTAAAAAATTAAATAAAACAAAAAAAATAATATTTAGGAAAAAAAATAAAAATAGATGATAAAAATCAATTAAAGAAATTATACATATCGAACAATTAAAGATTTCCAATCAATTACTATTGATATTTTGTTTTATATTTTAAATAAAATTCTAATTTGATTATAATTGAAAACAATTAAATTTTTATAAATATAAAAAATCTTTTTTTTAAACTTTTAATAGAAAATAATACGGCTAAAATTAATATTTTTTAAATATTTAATTTTTAGAAATTTTTTATTTATTATCATTAGAGATTAAAGTTAATTTTGAAGAAGTGAAATTATTTTCATACATCCAATGACAAAAATTTTGTGTTAAATCAATAGAATCTTCTTTATTAAAATCAAATAAATTTTTATCAGTTTCTAAAAAATCATTAATAAACTCATTACTTAAATCAGGAACATCTTCAGCACTATTAACACTAGTATATTCAATAGAATTATTAAAATTATTTTCTTTAATTTTTTTTTTAAATTCAGTAATATTCACAAATTCTCTAAATAAAGTAACAAAAATAATTAATTTGGTGAAATAAGTAGGATTAACATGTAAAGACATTTTATTTAAATAATCCATAAAAACTTTATCACTAACTTCTTTTTCATCATCAATTTTAATATTAACATCATGTTTATCTAATAAAAATTTACCTAAAAAAGGATGTTCTTCAATATTATTATAATTTTTTATTTCTTTGCTGGAATTTCTTTCATTATTATTTTCAGAATATAATTCATTAAAAGCATCTTTGATACTTTTTTCAAAATCTTCTTGATTAGTAGTTCCTTTTCTATTTTCTTTTAAAAAATATGAAGCATCTAAAGGATTATATTTTAATCTTTCAGAAAAAGATTCTCCATTATCTTTTTTGGGTCTTCCTCTTCCTCTTCCACTTGTATTGCAAGTATTATGTTTTTGTTTACAATGAGTATATAATGCTGGATATGATAAATAACTTTTACCACATAATTTACATATGAATGTTCTTCCTAAATTATCATTTTTAGTTCTTCTTTTTCTCTTTTCTTCTGACTCGTTTTTTGAATTTGATTCATTGTTTTCTACATATGGTTGATTTTGAATTATTTGATTGTTTGTATATTGTTGATATGAAAATTCCGGAGCTTCTACATTTTGGTTCATTTTGACAATGTTTTAAAAATTAATTTTTTTAGATACTAACGAATATTTAAATATTTTTATAAATTAAATATTATAATTTAATTTTTTTTTCTTTTGTTTTTGAAAATTGTTTTTTTTTGATTTGTTTTTTATCAATTATTTTTTTTAAAATATATTTTATTTTTTGAAATATTTTTTAATTTTATTGTAAAAAATTATCAATCTTAATAATTAATTACTTAAAATTTTTATTAAAATAATTATTATTTAAACCTAATTCATCAATCTAATACTTTTTTCAAATTCTTTTTATATATATTTAATCCTATTTAATTATTAAAAATTTAATTTACATTAAGTCCTGTTTCTAAAGATTCACATAAAGAAATAGAATTATTTTCTTTTTTCTTTTTTTTATTTATTTTAATATTATGAGTTAATTTATATTGGAAATTTTTTTCTTCTTTTTCTTTAGTTGAATGATATTCTTCGTATCTTAAATTTGAAATATTTTCAATTATATTTCCTTTTTCTTTAGAAAATAATTCTTGATTTGTTAATTCTCGAAATTTTGGAGTATCAATTCTAATTATTGAGTAATCTCTTCTTTCTTCGATTTTATTTAAATTACATGAATAAAAATTGTTTATATCATATAAAGAATTTCTATTTTTTATTGATTTTTTTTTTTCTTCATTTCTATCTTAAGTTAATATACTATAAACTTACGATAAAGATTTATTCAAATTTGTTTTATTTTTAATTGTTTCTTTTAATTTTATATTTTTTTGAATTTTCTTTTTTGAGTTATTTACTTTTTTCCTCAAATTTAAATTTGTCCATTTTTCTTTTTTATTATAATTAATCAAAGGAAGTTTTTTCCTATTTTGAGTTCTTTGTGAATATGAACGGAGAGACATTTTATTTTTTTTCATATTTTTTTCTTCTTTTCTTTTACATTCTAATTTTTTCTTCAAATTTCTTTTTGTCATTTTATTTAAATGTGCATATTATATAATTGGATATTAATTACAAAATCCTAAATTAATTCAACATTTTACATAATATATTAAATTTCAAACAAAATCAATTTTCCTAAATATTAAAAATATTCTTATATAAATTATAAATTATTTATATATAAATAAAGATTAAAAATCACATATTCCATTCAAACAATAAAAAAACACAATTTAAAAATGTTAATTTCAATTTTTTGACATCTTATGTTATTTATTCTTTGAGAAATTTAATTTTTTCATTTTATTTAAATTCAATTTCAATCAAATAATCCTCTCATGATTATTCATAAAATATCAATCGATATTATCTTTGTTTATATAATTTTAAATGTTTATGTTATTCCAAATAGATTGCATTTTGAGAGAAGAAAGGTCTCTTATTTCATTTTTATATTATTTTCAAAAAAAATAATTTAAATTAAATTAAATTAAAATGAGTAATTGTAATATAACTTTAGAAATAACAGGATATGAACCAAAAAATATAGATTCAATTCCATACAATGATTTAATTTGTATTTTTAAATTAGAAAATTATGAAGGTAGAATAAATATTGGGCAATATAATAATGAGAAAATAAATAATATAGTTAAAAATATTAAAAATGATTTAAAATATATGATAAAAGTTGTTAATTTAAAAACCAAGTCGTTAATAGGGATTTCTGATATTATTCTTCCTATTTCTTTAATAAAATCAACAAATGTTTTATCAAGTAATGAAATAAATAAGCAATGTTTATTAACAATGATAGAATCTACAAAGCATTCTTTATTTGGTTCATTTTCTAAAGAAAGAGATATTAAAATTTCAATTTGTATTAAATTTGAGGTTTTAAGTAGGAATTCTATTAGTTTTGTTAAAAGAAATAATAATAATAGAAGTCAAGGAATATTAAATAAAAATTTAAAATTAGAAAATCAAATAAGTCCAAAAATATTAAATAAAAAGAAAGATAAAATTAAAGGATTCGATTCTATTAAAACTCCACCTAATAATAAAACTAAACAAATTCTGGATTATAAAAATGAGAAATTTTACACAATGCCAAATAATCCAATTTATCCTTTAAAAAAAAACCAAAATAAAAATAAAGGAATAAATAAAATTAAAAAAGAATTTTATTCTACGAGAAATGTAAATGGAAAAGTTTTTAAATTTAATATAAAAAATAAATCTATTGTTAGTGATAAAGATTTTTATTTAAAAACATCTCCCAATTTAAATAATAATAATCTTAAAAAATATAATAGAAAATATAAAAATTCAATGACAGAAATTAAAACTCCTTCAATTGATCAATCTAAAAATATATCTATAGTTGAACATAATTTATTTGATAATTACATTGAAACTGAAGATAATTCTGAAAAAATTGATAATGAAATATATTTTTCTTTGAATTATTTAAAAACAAATTTTAATATATTTATTAATGTGAACAATAAAGAAAATATTAATCAAAAAGCTATTGAAGAGAATTTAGAAAGTTTAAATAATTTTCATTCATTTCTTATATTAAAATTAGAAATTTTATTACAAAAAAGAAAGGATTTGATTGATTTTTATTTATCCAATTTAGAAAATGTAAATTGTCTAATAAAAAAAAAAAATAAATTAACTCAATTAAATTTAAATTCTAAATACCAAAAAATAAAAGTAAATATTAATTCAAAATGTAATTCAAATATATATAGAAATCAATGTCAAATTCATAAAAAAGAGTTTAAAATTTTTCAAAATATTTTCAATTCATATTATTTTGAATATGATATTTTAAAATATAAAGAATCATTATTGACAAAAAATATGGATAAAGATGATAAATTTAATTTATTAATTTCTTGTGTCAGGGCTTCAGTTTTTTCTTATGGAAATATTTCTCAAATTTATGAAGATGATGAAGATTCAAAAATAAAATTAAAAGCTTTATTATTTAGATATAAAATAAAAGAAAGTGAAGAAGAAAATCAATTAGAATTAAAAAATAATATTAATAATAATAAAAAGAATTATGATGTTGATAAAATTAAAATTATAAAAGAAGTTGATGAAGAAAAAGAAGATGATAGTGATGAAGAATTTGAAGAACAATTAAATCAAAAAATTAAAGAAATTGAAAATAAGCAATTAACTTCTATAAAATTAATAAAATTATCAAAAAACGAATTTCAATATGGAAAAAATAAAATTAAAATAAAATTAGATAAATCAGAAATAAAAGTGGATTTAGGGAATAACAATTTATTAAAATTAGAAGACTTCATAATAAAAAACAAAAAAAAAGAAGATCAAACTCAAAAAAGAATACCTAAAAGTTTTTTTAAAAAAATATGAATTAAAAAAAATAACATAATATATAAATAATCATTTAATTATAAACAAAAATTAAAAAAAGATAAAACCATTATAAAATAAAATAAAAATTTAATAAATTTTTATTAAAAGCAAAAAAAAATAGATTAAAAAACAAAATAAACGAAAAAATAATTAAACAGTATCATCATCAAAAAACCATCTAATTTGTTTTGGACTGGTGAATTTTTTAGCAGAAAATTCAGCATCTCCAGCAGGTTTTTTTTTATGAGTAGCAGAAGATAACATAGAAAGAATACTTAAACAAACAGAACTAACTCTTAAAGCAGGAGACCATTCATTATATAAAATAGATAAACAAATAAAACCATTTGAATAAATATGCTCATGTGTGGGAATATGTCCTATAAATATTACTTCAGGACTCTCAATTGGCTATTAAAAATATATTTTTTTTATTATATATTATATTTTACATATTCATCAGGAAATTTAAATTGAAGGGTAAAATTTTCTCCTTCATATAATGTTTTTTCTGCTCCTTTAAATGATATTTTCCATATTCTACTATTATTTGGATCTACTATTACTGAAAATGTTTCTTTAAATGTTTTTAAATCTTCTAATTCTTTGTTTAGTCTATTTAAACGCTTTGCTTGCATTTTTTTAAATAAATATTTTAAATATTTTTTATTATGTTTTTTTAAAGGAATTTTTTTTTATTTAATTAATATTTATTTTTTTAATTTATGCTATAAGTTTAATATTTGATATTTACCGTCTTCTTTTAATTTTTTTTCTGTTAAAGCATGTAAATTTTTAATATATTTAATATGATTTTCAGTATTAAAATTAATATTATCTCTTAAAGTCAGATCTCTAAATATAATTTTTTGTGTAGGAACAACATATTGATTATTTAATTCTACACAAGGAGAAACAATACAATTAGATTCAACATTACAATCAACTAAATTACATTTATAATCAATAATACAATTATTTTCAACACTAGTATTTTGTAGATAACTTCCTATTCTAAAATGATTATAATTTCCTATATATATTGTTACATTTTCATCTTTTTCTAATAAAGCACTATAACGAGGACATACTTTAATTACTACATTTTCTTCAATTATATTATATTCTCCAATTATTAAAGAACATCCATCAATTATTAAAGTTGCTTTTGGATGAAGAATTGTTCCATATCCTAAACTTAATTTTCCATCATTTAATATATCAAATTTTGTATCTTTACTTGCTATTGGATTTTTATCTGTCATTTTTTTTGAATATTTAAATTAATAATTAAAATTTATTTTTATTCTCTTGAATTTTTTTTATTTTCTAATTCAAATTTTATAAATATATTATAGTTATATTATGATTTTTTTCATTTTTTCTATAAAATGGTGAATATAATCATATACTTTTAAAAAAAAAGTTAATACAAAAAAATCAACAACAAAAAACATTATATAAAAAAATCTTTTAATAAATATAACATAACATAAAATAAGGGAAAAAGTTTTAAAATATATAATAATTCATTTCATTTAAAAAAATGGTAAATAATATCAAAAATCTATATATAATAATGGTTATTAAAATTTTAATCCAGATATCTTTAATAATAGAAATAAAGTCTTTAATAGAATTTCCATTGATAATAACAAATGCAACATCTCCATATAAAGGTAGTCAAATAAAATTTCCAGTACTTTTATTTCAAAAAAATATAAATTTTCGTAAATTATCAAATGGAATAAGTGGTGAATTAAGTATAGTTCAGCAGAATTTATTTTCAATTCGTTTAGGAATAGGAACTCCTCCTCAAATATTTGATGTAATATTTGACACAGGATCAGTTGCATTATGGATTCCTAAAATTTATAGTTTAGATGCATCTCCATTAAATCATCATTTTAATCCTTCTGATTCATCATCTTTTAAACAATTAGATTCTAAATTTAATTGGACTTATGGAACTGGAGCTTGTTTAGGTTCCTATGCTATTGATACTATCAATTTATTTGAAAAATCATTTGATCAAATTTTCGGAGTTGCTGAACAAACTTTTTTTAATGTTACTGGAACTGATGGTATTTTAGGTTCTCCTAAAGATTATTATAGTAAAAATGACCTTATTTTTAGTTATAGAATGTTTAAAAGTGGTTTAATTAATTCTACGGCTTTCTCTGTCAAAAGAAGCTTAATTGATAGTAAAAAATCTAAATTATATATTGGAGGTATTCATGATGATTTTTATATTAAAGATCATGTCGGAAAATGCCATTTATTAAGTGGAAGTAATTATCAAAAAGTTCTTTGGTTCTGTAATTTAAAATATATTTCTATTGGAAAATTAAATTTAAATAATTTTCCTTATAATTCTTATAAAGTTAATTTAGATGCTATTTTTGATACTGGAACTAATTTTATTGTTGCTCCAAAAAAATTAATGAAAATATTTCTTAATAATTTTCCTGATGATACTTGTGATTATTTTGATTTAGATATTACTTCTTTAATTATTTGTTTAGACATTCAAATTTTACCTGAAATCTCTTTAGTTGTTGGTGATTATTCTCTTCATTTACCTAAAGAAAGAGTTTTTTCTGCTCAAAAAAGTTCTTTAGGTGAAATTTTCTATGTTTTAAATTTTCATTTTACTGATTCTCAAGAAGAAATTATTTTAGGAATGCCTTTCTTTGAACAATATCATACTTTATTTGATAAAGAAAAAGGTTTTTTACAATTTTATTCAGAAGAAAAGAATGGTATTTTAAATGTTAGTTCAAGATTTACTTTTAGAGTTAAACATCCTTTTATTTTTTTTTCTATTATTATTTTAACTATTTTGATTGTTGTTTTGATTGGTCTTTATTATTATAAGAAATTTACTTCAAATCATGATGAAGATAATTCTGAATTTAAAGATATGTATAATTTAATTTAAGCTCTACTTTTTGAATGTTTTTTACTTTTTTTATTTAAAAAATTATATTAAAATATTATATGAATTAGATAATAATATTGTATTTTTTTATTGTTTTTAAATTTATTTATTTTTATATAATAATCTAATAATTTTTCATTTTTTTAAAATTTAATGAATTCAATCAATCATTTGTTTAATGAGAAAGAGAACAAAACTTTAGAACAATTATTAAATAATTCAAATAATAATATTGAAAAACAAAATCTAGATTTTTTAGATAATAATATAGATATAGTAAATATCTATAATCCAGATATTCCATTACCTTTATATTTGCAAATCCCAAGAAAAATAAGAATGAATATTTTATTATATTTTTTTATACTACAGATTATATGTAATTTAAAAAAAGGCATATTTCTTTCCAATCAAATAATAATTAAGAAATATTATAATTTTAATAATTTTTTTTTACTTTTTGGGATTTTTAATAATATAGGAAAATTATTAGGAACAATTATATATAATTTTCTCATAAATAAAATACCAAAAAAACAAATTTTAATAATGTGTATGTTTGGTAGAGGGGCTTTCTTAATTTCAATAATTTGGATTAAAGATTATTCATATTTTTTTTTAATTTTTGAAAATTTGTTTAATATTTTCTTTTCAATATATTTTCCTATTTGGTGTGATCAATATGGTGATTTAAGTAAAAAAACTATTATGTTAACTTTAGTAGAAACTGGACTTCCAATTGGAATTTTTTTTGGATATTCTTTAGGAAATTTATTTTATGAAAAATGGAGTGAATTATTATTTTTTAATGGAATTTTACATTTTTTGTTTTGTATATTTTTTTTTATGATTGACAAAAAATATTTTAATATAAAACAATCTAAAAATATCAAAGTTTATGAAGATGATTCTGATTCTGAATCAGAAAAGGTAATAATGAAAAAAAAATATTCAATCATTGAAGTATTTGATTATATTTTTAAAAAACCATATTTTATTTTTACTACTTTATCCTTTGTAATTAGTTATTTTACCTTAAATATTTTTATGTTTTATCAATTTGATTATATAAAAGAAATTTATAATATTCATTCTTTAAATAATGAAGTAATTTTATATAGAATTATAAATTTTATATCTATTGCTCTAGGGGTTCTATTTGGAGGAATATTGGGGTATTCTATTGGTGTTTATGGAGATAAAAATTGGTTTCTTGCTTCTACTATATTAAGTTTTTTTTCATATTTAAGTATATGTCCTATTATAATTATTAAAAGTATTTTTAGTTACTATATATGTATTTCATTATATTTTTTTTTTTTTGGAGCTAAATATCTTCTTGAATTAGGAATTTTATTTAAATCAGTTCATACTTATATTAAAGGACAAACTTCTTGTATATTATTTTTTTTTTTTACTTTATTTGCAAATTTATCTCCTCATTTTATTTTTGAATTATTTTTACATTTTAATTCAATGAAAATTACGATGTTTTCTTGTTCTCAAATATCTATTTTTGGAACTATTTTTTCTTCTTTTTCTATTTATTTTAGATTAAAAAAAAAAAATCAAAAAATTAGTAATTTTAAAGATAATGATAATGATTTAATTATGATAGAACAAAACAAATAACATTAAGAATTACTAAATATAATCTTTACAAATTAGGATAACTTATTATAGAAGTAATATTAATTTTATCATATTATTCTAATAATAATTGCAATTTATTTAAATTATAAGGATAATGAGTTTATTCTTATTATAAGAAAATAAAATTAATAAATATTAAATTTTCAAATTAAATATTTTATTTTTTAATTGTTAAATGGATTTAGAAAAACCAAAAGTAATTAATTTTTCTTTAGAAAACATAAATAACATTATTTCAAATATTAGAAAAAAAAATGAATATTCATTTGAGATTGTTTTAATTGAAGAAATATATATCCTGGATAAATATAAATCATTAATATTTAAATATTTAATTGATCTTAAACCTATAATTGACAATCATCAGGGGAAATTTATGAACAATATTTTTATTAAAAATATTGAAAAATCTTCAACAATAAAATATATTCTATATATATTTCATCTAATTAACAAAGAAATTCAATTAAAAAGAGATTTATTATTTCTAATTTTATATGAATATCTTTTTTTCTTACAAAAAAATCAAATTATTGATATTCAAGAAATAACTTTTATTACGCATATATTTTTTCAAATTAATTTAGAAAATATCTATTTAAATTATATTTTAAAAGAAAATTCTTTTCAATTAATAGAAAGAATATTAAATATTTTAATTATATATAATAATGAAATCCCATTATTTTTTGGAGAAAAAATCATTCATTTATTAGAACTCTTACTTGAAAATGATATTATAAAATATCAAATTAAAAAGAATTTTATCTTTTTTAAATTATTAAAATTAAATGTCAAAGAAAAAAAATTAAAGGAACAAATAAATAATTTTCTTGTAAAAATTGATTTTTTATTAAATGATGAATTTTACCAACATATTGTTTTTAGAGAAAGTGTAGAGGATTTAGAATTTTTTAATAAGATATTAAAATACCTTTCTCTAATATTTAAAAAAGAAAAAGAATTATTTAATTCTGAACAATTTAAAATAAAAAATGGGTTAATATTTTTAGGAGAATTAATAGAAAAAAAATTTCCTTTATCCAATAAATTTGAACAATTTACATTATTGTTTTCTTTTAGAATTTTTCAAAATAAAATGAATTCTAGTTCAAAAGATTTAAATATATTTGAATATTCAGATGAAAAAAATAAATTAATTATTTATTATAAATATTTAAATAAGAATCTTCTAGAATTATATATTCAAATTAATAATAAAAACCATTTTCTCAAAAAAATTAATTTTTCTTTTGATTATTTTATTTGTATTTCTGGTTATCATCATAAATTAAAAAGTCAAAATAAAAAAAATAAGACAGGATTGTTAGTCAATTTTAATGGAGAAATTTTTTGTTTTGAAACAGGAACATTAAACCACATAAAATATGGGCAATATAAAATATTTGATAAAAATTGTTATGGAATTTTTGGAGATTTTTTTTTTTTTTTAAAAAAATTTGAAGAAGAAGATATGAAAGAATTAAATAAACTTTATTACTATTATCATTCTTTTTTCTTTAAAAATAAATCTCCTCAAAATGAAATAATAGCACATCCTAAATTTAAATATTTTAAAAAAAATGAATCAATGAAATATTTTTCTTCAAAACTTTTTTTTCCATATTGTGATATAAATCAAATATCTTTGGAAAATTTTAATAATTCAAAAATAATTAATTTTCAAATAGAATTTCCAATATATTTATTTATAAAAAATAAAGGAATGGAATTTCTAATTCTTCAATTACATAATCTTTCGTCTCAAAATGATAATGATATTTTTAATAAAGGAATAATTAATATATTTGATTTATTACACCCTTTTTCTGAAAAAGATATTTTTCAAAATTATTTTGATAAAAATGATGATGAATATAATGAGATTAATTTTTTTTTTATTTCTTTAATTACTATATTTTATAATACGAAAGAAGATAATTTAAAAATTAAAATATCTAAAGAACTATTTGAAAAATTTAGTATTTTTATTATTTTTTTTAATTTAACAGAAAAATATTACTTCAGAGATTTATTACTTAATATGATTTTAGATTTGAAATTTTATATGGAAAAACTAAACAATATTTCTTCTATTTTTCAATTATTAAAAACTTCTTTTCAAAATGGAGATATTAATAAAGAAATTATAAAAAGAGTCATTAAAATAGGTTTTATTTTATCCAAAAAAAATGAAATAAATCAATATTTTAAATTAATTTCTGATTTTTTATCAAAAAGAAATTATAATATAAATGAAATAATTACTCATGAAATTTTTAATAATTTGTTAAAATTAAATATTGAAAATAATAATTTCCATAAAATTAAATTCAAATTTTTAAAATTTTTATATCTGAATTCAAACTTATTAAAAAAACATTTTCTAGATATGCCATTTTTTGATTATTTAAAAAATGAATGTAAATCAATTGATACTTTTCATTGTAAGTATTGCCAAAAAACAGTTTTTTTAAGTTATTTAATTATTAAATTAATTAATTCAAAATTTAAAATATCAGAATTTTATTTTAAATATTCATTTATGATGAAACCAAAAATAAATTTTTTATATTGTGTTTTAATAGAGCCTTTTGTTAATATTAAACCTGAAATAAAATGGAAAATTATTAAAAAAAAAAAATTTGATGATATTCAAAATTTTTCTTTCTTTGAAAGTTTTTCAGATATGAATTTTTTTTGTGAAGAATTAAAATCTATATATTTTTATATAAGTTTTATTATTAATAGGGAATTGAATAATAAAAAAAATCAAATAATACAAAATATAAAAGAACTTTTAGATTGGTTTTTTAAATTTATTTGCGAAATGAATGTAATATTACAAGATAATAATAAACAAAAAAGAATTTCAAATTTTTTTTTCTGTGAAAAAAGCATTTTTATATATTGGTTTAATTTAATTTATTCTTTTATAAATAAAAAAGTTTTCACAAAATATTCAAGTGAATTATTTAGAAATTTAATAGAATTTAATTATAATCCTTTTGTTTTTAGAATCATTTTTCCTATTAAAATGAATAATATTTTAATTAAACTTTCTTTAAGAGAATATTTTTTCGATTATTTTATTAATTTATTCAAAGAAGGTATATTTGATGAAAATAGGATAAAAAATTATATAATTTTTTTATCATATATTTACCAATATGTTCTTCATAAACAGCAATTATCTCAAAAATTTGAAACCAATATTTTAGACTTTTTAAACCAATTTAAAGAAAATAAATTAATTAAATTTAAATTGTTAATACCTGAAAATCCTTTTGAACAAAAAAATACAATTTCAATCTTAGAAATCATTATGAAAATAATTATTTTATTATATGAAAAAGATAATACAAAGCTCTATACATCACTAAACGGTTATTTTTTAAAAAATAGAAATAGTTCAATTATATATGATATTGACATTAATGAATTAAAGGAAAGACATGATAAAAATTTTAAAAATATGATAGAAAAATTAAAAGAAAATTTTTTTCCAATAGATATTCTCTGTTACATTATTTTTTTAAATGAGTTATTTAATTTAAAAATAAAATTTGAGAATAATAATTCAGAAGAAATTATAGATAAAATTAATAAAATAATAAATATTTGTGTAAATGAAATTGAATTTCTTTACAAAGATTACAAAAACTCAGAAAGGAAATTTAATCATTTCAAAATTTGTAAAGATATTATTGAACATAAAAATAATCTTGAATATATAAAAAAATTATGCAATGATGAATTAAGTTTAAAATATAAAAATAATAAAATAAAAAAAAATTTAGAAAATATTGATATAAAAAAAACTAATACATCTAATTATGAAATAAATAAAGAAAAAACATTATATGATAATTTAATAGATAAATTTGAAATATTAAAAAAAAAAAATAATAAAAGAAAAATTTCTAATATTTTTCCTATGAATAAATTAAAATTGGATAATCATGATATTAAAATAAAAAGAAAATATAGTTTTGAATCAAAATTAAATCTTTTAAATAAAATATATGATTTTAAGAAAGTAATTAATGAAGAAAAAATTAATATACCTGAATATTATTTTTCAAAAATTTTTAAAAATGATAATAAATTTGAAAGAAAATTTTTTTTAAATCCAAAAAACAATTTAATATGGAAAAATTTTTCATATGCTTTCTCTAATTTAATTTTTTACAATGAAAAATTTATAGAAATGAAAAAGCAATTTTTTAGTCATTATAAAACATTCAAAATGATCCATAATAAGAATGATATTTCAATGGAACTAAATTATCCAACAAAAATAAAAAATTTTACAGTTAAAGCATATTATAAACCTTTTTTAAAACCAGATTTAAATTTTTTTAAAAATCCTCTTTTAACAATTTCTAATAATTATTATAATAATAATAAAAAAGATTCAAGATTATCTAATATTATATTTAAAAAAATAATTCCAAATAATCCTAGTGAAAAAGTTGAATGTGAATATTTTTTTAATCAAGGTTCAATTTATGGTGAAATATTATTTTTTCATTCTTTTATTCTATTTCAAGATAAATCAGAAAATGATAATAGAAATAATCCAAATCTTTCATTTGATGATAAAGTAAATTATATTTTTTCAAGTGAAAAAGATGTGAGATTAATAGGAAGAAATAAATTTATTTTAATATACTATGATGAAATTGAAGAAATTTTTATAAGAAGATTTTTTTTTCAAGAAATTGGTTTTGAAATATTTCTTATAAATAAAAAATCATATGTTTTTAATTTTTTGAATGAAAAGAATTTAAATAAATTTAAAGACAAAATGTCTAATTTTTATAATAATTTAAAACTAGAAAAAATAGATGATATATTTAAAATACACTTAGATAAATCTTTTAAAAAACAAAATTATATAAATGAATATAAAAAAGGGAAAATGCTTCCATTTAATTATTTATTAATGATAAATAAATATTCAACAAGAAGTTATAATATTTTAAATCAATATCCAATATTTCCTTTAATTTTTTTATCAGAAAATAATAAAGAAATAAGACAATTAAATAAACCAATATGTATTCAAAAACAAAATGAAGGAGATATAAAAGAAAAATGTTTAATGAATTATGAAACAATAGGTAGTCATTTTAATATACATTATTCAAATGAAGGATTTATATTATATTATTTTATAAGAGTAAATCCAATAACTTCACTTCAAATAACATTTCAATCAGGTAAATTTGATAGTCCTTCAAGAATATTCCATTCTATTCAAAATTTTTTATCAGCTTATAAAATAAGTGAAGAAAATAGAGAATTAATTCCAGAATTTTATCATAATTACTATTTTATGTTAAATTTAAATAGAAATTCTTTTGGAAGAATAGATAATGAAATAATTCATAATGTTAATTGTTATCCTTTTGACAATAATGTTCAATATATTATTGATTTGAGAAAAAAATTAGATAATTTAGATATTCATGATTGGATTGATTTAATTTTTGGTTATTTACAAATTAAAAATGATGATGGTAATTTTAGACTTTTTCCTAAATATTCTTATAGTCAATTTAACAATTTAAAAAAAAAATTAAATGATATAGTTGTTAAAAAAGATATTTTATTATTGAATCACTTTAGAGAGAGTTTATTTCTTCTTTCTTTAGGAATTACACCAATTCAACTTTTTAAATCTCCTCATCCAATAAGAGAAAATTTCCAGAAAAATATAAAAATTGAAAATGGTGATAAATATGATAAACTTACTAAAAAATTAAATTTTGAAATCAAAAATTTAAAAAATAAACCTTTTTTTTTTGTTTGTGAACAAAAAACAATCTTTTTATTTTCTTCTAATGGTTTTATTTATGAATTATCAAATTCATTTGAAAAAATTTTACAAATTCCTAATCATGGACAAATTATTTTCAATCCAGAAAAAAATTGTTTTTGTCATTATTTAAAAGAATTATATTTTTTCTGTAGATATAAAGATTCACATATTAAACTTTATACTCCAAATAAAGGTTTTTCATTTTTTGAATGGAAATGTTTTGTTTCTTCAATTATATTACAATCAATAGATGGAATAAATATTATTATAGGCGATCAAAATGGTTTTATTAGTATATTAGAAGTTTTAGGAAAAAAAAATGATATATCTTTAAAATTAAAACATTCATATAAAAAACATGAATCTTTAATTAATTTTTTAATAGATGTTGAAAGATTAGATATTGTTATTTCTGCTGATATTAATGGAACTATTGTTATTTCAAATTGGGTTAATTTAGAAACAATTTGTCAAATTAATTTAGATAATAATATTTATATAATTTCTATTAATGTTACAAAATATGACCTTATTTCTATTTGTTATAGAAAAAATAAAGTAACTTTTATTCAATATTATACATTAAATGGATTAAATGTATGTCATAAAGTAATTAATTCCCAAATTAAATATGTATATTATATTGAAGAATCTGATAAATTATTATTGGTTTCAAATGATAATTATTATTTATATGAATTATATAAAGAGTTAGAAAAATATACAATAAATTGTAATCAATTTATATATATATATGAAAATAATATTGCATTTTTTATTTCTAAGGATAATATAATTAGTCCAAAAATTATAAGTTAAAAATTATTTATTAAATAATTTTTATATTTCAAAAAATCTTATTTATTTTTAATTATAATAAAGAGGAATTTTTTTTTAAAATTAAACAAAATTATATTCATTTTATGTTGACAATTTTTCCAATAACTTTATTTTTAGAATTCAAAATAATAAAATAAAATATATTATATATAGATAAATAAATTGACCAAAATACTTTTAATTTTATTTATAAAAAACAAAGAATTAAATAAATTATTTTTGTTGATTTAGAAAATAAAAAAATCATATGAAATAATTTATTTATCTAAATTGCCTATTTTTTCCTAAAAAACAACAAATTAATGAATTCAATTTAAATCAATTTGCTCAATTCACTTGTTCAAATAGAATTAAATTTAATATATTGAATTGCCCAATATAAATTCAATTTTGTAAATTAAACAAATATAAAATCATTAGAAGTAATTTATTTAACCAATTCATATATTTTAAATTTAACAAAATAAATAAATGAAGATATTAAGGGTGAAGAAAATTCTGATTCTTCTTTTATACATTCAGATTTTGATTCTGAATTAGATAAAGAAGAATCTCTCCAAAAAGAGCAATATCATATTGAATCTTCTGTCAGGGATAGGGAAGAAATAAATGGAGGAATATTGGATAATGGAAGTGAAAATTCTATTATAAATAATATAAATTTAAATAATCAAAAAAATTAAAATTTCCTGTTGATTTTTTTTTGTTTATTTTTTACAAATGATTTATTCAATAAAATAATTGAATATACATTATATGCTAATAATAAATTTTATAAAAGTAAAGCAAAAAAACAAAAAAAAAAGAATATGAAAAAATATAAATATTTTTGATTTAAAAGCATTTATCGGAATAATAATAGCTATAGGCATAATACATAAGAATGTAATTGAAGATTATTGGAATGATGATTGCATTTTCTGTACACATTGGAATATCTGATATAATGACATATTTACAATTTTCATATATTTATAAATATATATATTTTACAAATAAAGCAAATCCAATTAAATATGAAAAAATACAAATATTATATGATGAAAGAATTATAAATTGCTAATTTTATTGTTGAAATTACTAAACCTATGAGATTTATTTATTCATTATTTTACTTGCAATTTATCTTTTAATTGTTCTCATTATTGTTATTTTTAAATTATTAGACTTAGTAATATTTATAATATATGTGATTTATTAAATAATTATTATCAAAAATATCCTAAATTAAATAATAAAAGTTTAGGAACTTGTTTACAACAAAAAAATTATTCTTTTATATGGTT
>JAJJKW010001856.1:0-25874 GCA_023805745.1 Isotricha sp. YL-2021b | reverse complement strand
TTCTTCTTTTTTTTCTTCTTCTTCTTTTTTTTCTTCTTCTTCTTTTTTTTCTTCTTCTTCTTTTTTTTCTTCTTCTTCTTTTTTTTCTTCTTCTTCTTTTTTTTCTTCTTCTTTATTTTCTTCTTCTTTATTTTCTTCTTCTTTGTTTTCTTCTTCTTTATTTTCTTCTTCTTCTTCTTCTTTTTTTTCTTCTTCAACTTTAATAGGAATTTCTTCAATTTCTGTTATAATTCCTTTTTCTATTTGATTTGGTTCTATTGTTATAAATCCTCCAATATTATCTCTTTTATTTTTAAATATTTCTGATTTAATCATTGTAAATTTAATTTTTTTTCTAAGTAATTCTAATTTTGCTATTTCTTCTTGTACTTTTTTTTCTGATTCTTCTTGTTTTTTTTTCATTTCATTTATATAATTTTCATCTTGATTTTCTGCATCTATTTCTATTTTTTCTGGTTCTGGATTTTTAAAATATATATTAGAAATTACTTCATTAAATATATCTACTATTTCTTCATTTAAACAACCTAAATGAATTAATTTATGTACTGATTTAGAAATATAACGTCTTTTATCTTTTATAAATTCTGCAAATTCTTGTTTTCTTTCTTCTGGAATATTTTCAAAATCATATTTTGGACTTTCTAAATATTTTAAATCTAAAATAAATTGATCATTATTTATTTCTTTAGATATATTTAATAAAAATTCTTCAAGAAAAGATTTTATTAAATCTTTAATATCTAAATTATGTTGTAAATGTAAAGGAATCATATCATTTAATATTTCTTGAATAACAAATAAAATTTCTCCTAATTGACCAAAACAATGTATACTTTCATTTTTTAAAGTAAATTCATCAATATCACTTAAAGGAAGAGTCATAATATCTTTTCTATCATTTTTAGTATTTATAATATTATCATTAATAGTTTTTGTAATTCTTTCAACTCTTCTTTTTTCTCTTCTTTCTAATTGTTCTTTTTTTCTTTTTTTTTCTGCTTTTTCAGCAGCTCTTTCATTAAGAGCTTTTTGATATGCAATATCATATAATCTATCTTTTTCTTTTTGAAGAGCAATTTTATGAGCATTTAATTTATCATTATCAGTTTCTTTTTTAATTCTTTTCATTAAATTATCTTCAATAAATTTAGCTTCTTTTTCACATTTTTCTGTATTTGGCATATAATTGTTTTTTAAATAAAAAGTAACAGGATAAGTAGCATGAGAAGCTAAAAATCCTCTTTCTTGTAATTGTCTAAAAGAATTATTTTTTAAATCTTTTAAAAGATATTTTCCAAAAATTTTAGCCATTAATTTTTTCTGCATAATAATATCATTTATTTTTCTTTGTTCTTTTTGTTTAAATCGTCTTTGTTTTTCTTCTTCTTTTCTTACATATTTAGCTTCAGTTCTTTGTAATTTATTTAATTCAAATTCTCTTTTTCTTTCATAAGATTTTTTATGTTTTAAATATTCATTTCTTTCATAATCTTCAATTAATTCATATTGAGCTTGAATAACACTTCTTCCAACTAAAACTTCTAAAATAGGTTTAACTTCTAAATCGAAATCAAATAATTCACCATCAACAATTTGAGTATATTCATCTTTTCCAGGAGGTAAAGGAACATATAATGGATTTTCTGGAGTATCAGCATAAAAATAAGGAATATCTTCTATTTCTCCTGTATTTTCTATAGGTTTTAAAACAGGACTATCTTCTTTTTTTTCTTCTTCAAATTTTTTATTTTTATCATCTCTTCTTGAAGAACCTTTTAATCCAATATAAGCACATCTTGGAACTTTTTTTGGCATTTTAGCTAATTTTTTTCTTTTTTCTTCTTCTTCTTTCATTCTCAGAAATTCCATTTGAAGAGAAGATGGAATTACAAAAGCTGCATAAGTATTTCCTCTTACTACACGAGGATCATGAAGTATATTTATATATGTTCTTCCAAATTTTTTTCTATGTCCTCTATAAATTTGAGGTACATTTTCTGGAGGAGAATTTAATAATTGCATATTATCCATATTTATTGATGGCTTTGTTAATAATTGTTTCATTTGTGCTACTGGATCTGTTATTTTTGTTCCTGGAGGATCTAATATTTCATATGATGCTAATTTTGAAAATTCAGACATTTTAAGTTATATTTTTTTTTAATTATTTAATATTATTTAAAACATTCATCATGAGATTCTACTGCTTTCTTCATTATATTTGATAACTCACTATTACGCAAACAAACTATATTTCCTCCTCTTTTACTTTGAGATACTGTATGATTTAAATCACCAAAACATACTAAATCTTTATTTATTGAAACTGCCCATTTTGAATGTTCTTTTGTTTCTTTATATGAATATTCATTAAATTTAACACTTAAAACATTATATAATTTTCTTTTTTCACATAATGCTGGAGCACTTTTTGGTCTTGTCCATGTTCTTACATAAAAATCATCATCATATTCTTCTCTTATTGTTGTATCATATGGTATTATTTTATTTAATGGCCCTTTTGAAAAAAATCTAAACTTTTTTCCTTTCAAAGTTTCAATTGTAGTATCTTTTGAAATAGGGTATCTAAAAAAAAATTTAAAAGATTATAATATATATATTATAATTTAAATAATTACCTTGTATTAAAAACATTTTTAATAAGTTTAGTAACCCATTCATTTGGACTAGAATTAACTCTATCTTTTTTAACACTTTTATTATTACTAATATTTATAATATTAAGTATTTCTACAATTTTTTCAGCATTAACTTTATTAATACTTAAGCAAAGAAAACTTTGTCCATATAATCCAGCATTACTTGGTAATTCAGTAAGAATTTTCCCTTTTTTTGTCCTTGTAGGAAATCTTGGTAAAGAATGTAAAAGAAAAGCTCCTTTATTTATATCATATATTAAACTTCCTTTTGCATGAGCTCTACTATCAGGAGCACTTGTTTTTGATTCATTTTTACAAGTTTTATCATCATTCCAAAAAAAATAATTATAATTTACATCTTCTTCATTTAATGCATATTTTGTTATCATTGTTGGAGGAAATGTTTCTTCTTTATATTCATATTCTTTTAATTCTTTTAAAGATTCATCAAAATAACTATATAATAATTTCTTTGTTGGAGATACACTTTCTGGATATAAAAATAATGCATACCAATCTACTTCATTTCCTTCTGGTGATCGACATACTCTTTCTAAATTTGATGATAATGATATTATAATAAGATATGGGATTATTAAAATTCGTTTTTTCATTTTTTTTTTTAAAGTTTTTTTTTAAATTTTTTTTTTTTCTAATTTTTGAAAGTATGAATGAACATTTAAAAAGATATAAAATTATTAGTTTTTCTCATAGAGATGTTGTTTTTTTAGCTATTAGTATTCATTCACTTTCTTTAGATATTGATTCTTATATTTTAGAAGTTGAATGTTATTTAACTAAAGAAATTATAAGATCAAATCCAATTGAACCAATGATGGTAAATATTAATAAATAAAAATTATATTTTTTTATTTTAGGTTCCAAGATTTCAACTTGATTTTTCTCATAAACAATTAAGTGATTATTTACAACAAACTTCCTATTCTTTTCATATTATAAATTTATATAATTCAAAAAATGAAAAAATTTTATCTTTTGAAGTTGATTTTGGTAATTTAAAATTTATTTCAAAAGATTTAAGTTCAGCAGAAATTTATCATTATCCTTTTATTTTTTTTGAATTTTCTAATGGAATTTATACAACTTCAGAATTATATTTTGAAAATAAAAAAATAATCGATTCTTTTCCACAAGAAAAAAAAAATGAATTAAAATTAAGTTTTAAAGAGATTAATATTTCAGAAAATAAAAATTCAGAAGAAAAAGTAAATATAGTTTCTTATATGCAAATTTTTCCAAAATATCATTTTTGGGCAAATAATTCAAATAATCAAATTAAAAAAATTGAAAATAAAAAAGATAATATTGAAAATTCAAAAAAGTCTTTAAAACATGAAGAATTATTAAAAAAAAAAAGAGAAATTGAACATTTAAAACAACAATTATTTCAAAATATTAAAAGAACACAACTTTTAACCCAAATAAATGTACAAGTTGAAAGAATAATTGATCAAAAAAAAAAAAATTTATTAAAATCAAAAGAAGGTTTTAATGAGAAAAAAACTGAATTTTTAAAAAATAAAACTTTATATGAAAATGAATTGAATAAAATTCCAAAATATAATTTTATAGTTGATACTCTAATTAATAAAAAAATGATAGAAATTATATTTGCTTTTTTTAATAACAAAATGGATAATTTATATATAATTCCAGATAATTATACAAAAGAAATTACTGCAGAGCAAATAAAAAATGGAGTTGATTATAAAAAAAAATATAGTGCAATGATGGGAAATATTGCAACTTTATTAAATTATATTTCAAAATCTTTAAATATACCTTTTAAATATCCTTTTTTTGTTAATGGAAGTAAATCTCTTTTAATTAAATCAAAAAAAAATTTCACTCAACTTTTTTTACCTGATGATAAAATAGAAGTTTTTTTAGAAGCAATTGAATGTCTTAAAACAAATTTAAGAGAAATAATAAATTATTTAGCAACATATACAAATGTAATTAATGAAGAAGATTATGAAAAATTAATAAGAAATCAAACATCTAATTTTTTCCATTTATTTCTAGAATTTTCAAAAGCATTACAACATTTCGCCCAAACAATCCCATAAAAATAAAATAAAACAAAATAAATTAAAAAAAAAAAAATAATTTAATTTTTTTTTCAAAAAATTCCTAAATTTTTTAAATAAAAAAAAAAATCAAAAAAAGCACACAAAAAAAACCTATTTAAAACCCAATCAAATAAAAAAAAAAACTTCAAATCGATTTTAAAAAAAATTTATTTTTTTTGAGTTAAAGCAGCTAAAGTTTTTCCATAAGGTCCACTAGTATCACCAGCAACATCATCTTTAATATCACATTTTCTATCCATATAATAATAATCTCTAATAGCATCCATATCAATTTCTGCTCTAGGAATAATAGCTCTATTTAAAGTATTAGTATCAGTTCCTAAACCTTCAACAGCTCTAAAAGCTTTTTTAGCAAAATATTCAGCAGGAGTAATATTTGACCATAAAATAGCTTTCATTAATTTTCTACAAGTTCCAGAAACATTTTTATTAACACAATCATAAAAATCTATTTTATATAATTCATTATATACTCTTGCAATTAATATTAAATCTTCTCTACTTTTTTTTACAAAAACTGATGTATATAATTCTTCATCTTTTCCCCAATTCTTAGGTCCTTTTTCTTTTAACATTTTTGCAATATCAGTTGCTTCTTCAACAGAAATTGTTTGTCCATATTCTCTTTCATTATTCATTAAAGCTAAAAGATATTTTTGATACATTCCACTAGTTTCTTTTTTAATATCTTCTCTTAAACTTATTTTATAAAATTTATTATAAACTTGATCAATAATATCAAGCATCCATTTTGGTCTTGAAGCCATTACTTCACAAATAACATTATCATCATTTATAAAAGAATGAAGTCCTCTATGTAATTCTCTTGCTGCATATTCATATTGCGTATCAAACATTGCCATACATAAATCTTTAAATTTTGTTGATAAATTTTTCATGTCATCTTGTATTGGATGACCATATAATTTTTTGTAACATTGACGCATTATCTGACGCTCTCTATTTGTTGTATTGTTTAATATATGGATTATGTCATCTTCACGAATTGGCTTTGAATTTATTGCTGAATGAAATGTTTCAGAATATGAAGTTAATTCATTTATTCTTTCTTGTACGTCTGACATTTGTTATGGTTTTATATTTTTTTTTATGATTTATTCTTTTTTTATTTATTTATTTTTTTTTTTTATTTGGGTTTTTTTCTTTTATTCATATTTAATTATTTATAATTATTTTAATAATTAAATTTAATTCATTTAATTTTTTTCTTTTTCTTCTTTTTCATCTTCTATTAAGTTTTTCCTACATCCAGGACATTTTTTTGTTTCTAATATTCTATTAAAACAATTTTTACAAACCATCATTGCACAATTACAAGAAAATTGAAATAATTTACTAGTAACTTCAAAACAAATATCACAAGTAAAAGCAATTTGTTTTCCATTTTCAATTTTACTTTTACAAACAGGACAAATATTATTTTTATTTGAATCATTAATTTCTTTTTCTTGATTTCTTAAAGTATTATTATCATCTTCATTATCATTTTGAATTTCATTATTATTATTATTATCATTAGTTAATTTTATATCTAAATCTTTAGAATCTTCTAAACAAAGTTTACATCCACAATTTAATTCATAAACTGCAATTTCATTATTACATAATTTACATTTTTCTAATTTTTTATCTTCATTATCAATTTTATCAATAATATCTTGTTTTAATTGTAATTTTTTAATAATTTTTTTTTCAGCATTTTCTCCTTCTAAAATTCTAATTTCATTTCTTTTTTTTAAATAAACTAATAAAAATGCAATAACAATCATAAGAATAAAAGCACATAAAATAATTAAAATAGTCAGTAATTTATTTCCACAAAAACATTCTTCATGACTAAGATAACATCCTTTTTTACAATCAATACATTTTCCATTTTCATCATAACTAATACAATTAGCAATAATAGTTTTATTATTATTATAGGAATTAATTTCAGTACATTTTCCATTTAAAGGATAAAGTCCAGAATAACAAACAAGACAATTATTTTCTTTATAACATATTCTACAATTACTACTAGAACAAGGAATACATTTATTATCTTCTGATAAAGTATGAAAAACATTTCCATCAATACAAATATAAGAACGTTCATATTCATCATAACATGACATACATTCATATGAAACACATGAAGTTAATGAATTATTTGTATAAATACATTCTGAATTATTTAATATATAATTTTTTTCACATGATATACATTCTGATGAATTATATGATAAACAATTTGGAATTGATCCTATATTTTCTATACAAATATTATTTATTGTATCTAAAACATAATTTTCTGAACATTCATTACAAATATTATTTAAATAACATTTATTACAATTTGAAATATTACATTCGATACATTTTCCATTTGATAAAGAATATCCTTCTGAACATTCAAAACAATAAGTATTATTTTCTAAAGAACATTTTTCACAATTTGTAATAGAAGAATCACAATCTCCTTTTTCTTCTTTTAAATAACATGTTCCATTTATTAAATAATATTGATTTTTACAAGAATTACATTTTCCATCAGAAGTATAATCACAATTTAAACAATTTGGATCATCACATTTTACACAATAACCATATTCTAATCTATAACCAATTTCACATCTATCACAAAATCCAGAATTTAAATTTCTACATGAAATACAATGTGAATCTTGACAATAATTTTCAGGTTTACAATTTAATTTTTCACTTAAAATATTATTATGACAATTTAAACATTCATTAAAACAAAAAATATTATTAAAACATTCTGCTCCTAAACAATTCTTATTACAACCATTTCCAAAAGAATAATAACCAATAGGACAAAGAAAATAATATTCAAAAAGAAAATTTAAAGTAGGATTTTCAACACATTTTCCATTTTCTAAATTATATCCATCATAACATACTTTACAACTTCCTTCATTTAAATTAGAACAAAAATGGCAAAATTTATCATAACATTTATAATTATTATCATAAACACAAATTCCATTTTCTAAAATATATCCTATTTCACATTGATCACATCCTTGTTCACTACAAAAAAGACAATGATCTAAACTACATATACATGAATTTGTATTATTATTTAATTTAAATGGAGATTTACATGATGAACATCCTCCTGGATAAGATGATGAACATGTTTCACAATTATTATCATAACATGGACATTCTCCTGATAGTAAAGTATAATTTTTTTTACATTCTATACATATTGATTCTTCTGAATCTGTATTATTAAATATTTTACAATTTGATTTTATCTCTGCTTTTATTTTTGATATTGTTATCATTAGAAATATTAATTTTTCAAAAGGAAACATTTAGAAATTTTTTTTTGATTTTATTTTTTTTTAATTATTGATTGAGGAATTTTTTAATTGTTTATGAGGTAATTTTTAATTTAAAAATGTTTTTAATTTACTTATAATTTTTATATTTAATTACAATATAATAATTAAAGTTAATATTCAAATATAAACAATAATAATTTATATGAGTGATTTAAATAAAAATCCATTTCCTTCACTTTTAAATGAATCAGGAAATTTAAGATGTTATATGAATAATTGTAATTTAATACCTTTAATAAATATAAATCAAAATAATGGAAAATTTATTGTAAATTCTATATGTAGAAATGGACATTCACTAAAAAATATTCCAATTAATGAATATTTATTAAAATCAAAAAGTGTTATTTTAGAAGAACAAAATTGTTATTATTGTAAATTAAATGAAAAAAATAATCAAATTAAACTTTATTATTGTCCTGAATGTCAAAATTATGTTTGTAGAAATCAAGAATGTGAATTAAAACATAAAAATTGTAAAGGATTAAAAAAAGAAAATTTAATAGATATGAAAAAATTTGATGATTATTGTATTAGACATGGAGAAAATTTAATGAGTTTTTGTAATGATTGTCAAAAAAGTTTTTGTGTTGATTGTAGTGAACATAAACAACATAATTTTACTTCTTTTATAAATATAGGAATGAATTCTAATGAAAAAGATATTTTAAATGATAATATTTCAATTGTTTATTTTGGTTTAGAAAGAATTAAAGCATTATTTGAATTAACTTTAGAAAAATTTAAAAAAGAATTTGAAGAATATTATGAAATGAATAAAAATTTATTGATTTTCAATCAATTACTTCTTCATAATTATAAAAAAGATAAAAATGGAGAAATAATTTGGAATGTGAAAAATAATGTAAAAATGATAAAAAAAGATTTTTTCAATCATAGTTTTAAAGGTGAAAATATTTTAACTAAATTAAAACATTTCTATCAATTGATACATCAAAATATTTATTTAATGAAAGAAAAAAAGAAAATAAATCCAAAAATAAATTATAATTTAGTAAATAATTATAAAACATTAACAGAACATAAAGGTTATGTATATAATCTTTTAATTTTAGATGATGGAAGATTATCTTCTTGTTCTGAAGATTCAAAATTAATAATTTATAAGAAAAAAGATTTTTCTCCAGATTTAATAATAAAAGAACATTCAAGTACAATTTTTTATCATACTCAATTAACAAATAAAAACATTGTAACTTGTTCTTATGATAAATTAATAAAAATTATAAAATTACTTCCTGATAAAAAATATTCTGTAATTCAAACTTTAATTGGACATGATAATACAGTTTTAAAAATTTTAGAAACTTATGATTATAAATTAATTTCTTGTTCTTCTGATCAAACAATGAAAATTTGGGAACAAAATGAAAAAAATAAAAATTTCTATTGTATTGAATCAAAAAAAATAAGTGACATAGACAATAGTGATACAAATATTTTATTAATAAATGAAAATGAAATTGTTTCATCTTCTTGTGAAGATAAATATATAATTTTTTGGAATTTAAAAAAAAATTTTTCAAAAATAAAAAAATTTGAGGATATTGATTGTAATTATAGTAAAAATTCAATATGTTTAATAAATGATAATTATTTATTAATTGGAGGATATGAAAATAATAAAGGAATTTACTTAGTTAATATTAATAATCATGAAATAATTAAAAATATAATTCCAACTTTAAATTATGTAGATTCAATAATTGAATTATTAAATGGAACAATTCTTGTTGGAGCTTTTGAAAATAATAAATATTGTTTAATTAATTATAAATTTGAAAATGACAATTTAATTAAAATAAAATCAAAAGAAAGTGCTCATAAAGGAGAAATATATGATATAATAGGATTAGAAGATGGAACAATAATATCTTGTTCAGATGATTCAACAATTAAATTTTGGAATTAAAAATCATAAAATATATTATAAACGAATAATAAATAAAGTATTTAATATAAAGTTATTATTAAAATTCTTTTAAACCAGAATATTAAAAAAAAAAATAATTTCATTTTTTAAATGATTATTTTAGAAAAGGAAATTCAGGTTTAAGAATTTCTTCATTTCCTTCTTTATTAAGAACTTTTAAAAACCCATCTTCAGTAATATCAATTTGTTTATAATCATCTCCATTTTCTTCACCTCTTTTTTTGATTAAAATATCTAAATTAGCATATTTTTTCCATAAATTAATAACATCTTCAGGATTAAGAGTAGTTAATTTTTTACAAATTTCTTCACAAACTTCAACAGAAAAATCAAAAGCATTAGGAATATTTTTAGTATGATTTCCTAAAAAACAAGGAGCTCTTCCTCCTTCTCTTATTTCAGTCATTGGAGGAGCCCAAACTAAATTAACTCCAAAACTTAACATATAAAAATCTTCAAATTTATCTACTAAAATTCCACATACTTTTCCTCCATCTTTACATAATATATCATTTGGCCATTTTATATTAAATTTATCTTCAGAATATAAATTTAATTTTTCTATTATTGTTATTCCTATTATATATGGAGTTAATTTTAATATTTTTTCTGGAATATATTTTTTCCTTAAATTAAATGTTGAATATACATTTCCTATTTGAGAACTTGACCATTTACGATCTCCACTTCCTCTTCCTTGAGTTTGTTCATCACAATTTAATAAAAAATTTTCTATATTTGGATCATTTTTTATCATTTCATGAGATACTGGAATTGTTGATTCTATTTGTTCTTTATGAATTTTATTAAAAGTTATTTCATTTTCCATTTTTATTTTCAAATATTTTATTAAATAGGATTTATTAATAATATTTATTATATTATTGGATTTTTATATGTTTTTATTTATATTATTTAATTTTAGGGAATAATAATTAAATTTTTTTATGAAAGAAAGGGTATTATACTTACAATTTTTTATAATGATAACTTAAAAATATATAAAATAAATCTAATTTAACAATATGATAAAATAAAATATATATAAATTATGATTGTTTGAGGAAATTTTTAAGAACACCTCCAATTAAAGCATTACCAGTTAATTCATGGCTAAAATATTCTTTTTGAATTTCATCTACACTTAATGGAAAAAAATCTAAAATTTTATAAGAGACATTAATAGAAAAATCTAAAGCAGAAGGAACTTTTTTATCATCATCAAGATGATTAGCTAAAAAACAAGGTTTTTTTCCTCCTTCTCTCATTTGATCATCTTCAGGTTTTCCAACAAGATTAACACCAAAACCAATAGTATAAAAACCATTATAAGGTTTAATTAAAATTCCTCCCATTTTACAACCATCTTTACATAATATATCATTTGGTTGTTTAACAAAAAATGAATTTGGTTTTATATCATTTAATGTTTCTATAATTGATAAAGAAACTATTTTATTAAATATTTTATTATCTTTTAAATGTTTAGGAATTATATGTTCAGGAATACAAGTTGTTGTATAAACATTACCTTTTATACTACTATTCCATTTTCTATTTCCTGTCCCTTTTCCTTGAGTTTGTTCATCAGCATTTAATATAAATGGTTTTTTTATATCCATTTTATCTATATAATCATTTGATTCTGGCATTGTACTTGTTACACTTTCTTTATGAATTACTTCAAATACATCTCTTGAATTATTTAAAACTTTTTTTCCTTCTTTTAATTGTTTTTTATCGCTTTCTTCTTCTGCTAAATTCTCTCTTCTTTTTGAAAATTTTAATGCTCCTTTTAATATATTTTGATGATTTTCTTCTTTTTTATTCTCATCATTATTTCCTTGTATTATTATTTCATTTTCTGAACCTATATTTTCATCTTTTATTTTTACAATTTGGTTTTTATTCAAAGTTGGTTTATTGTCATCACTTGTTGAAACTGCTTTTGATTTGGAACAACCCATTTTTATTTTTTTTTTTTAGAATTTTTTACCAATATACCTTTTCATAATATATAATTTTTATAAAAATAATATTATTTCTTTTTTTTATTCTTTTTATTTTTTATCTTTTCATAAGTCTTTAACAAGAATATGAGAATAATAGTTATTCAAATTTAATTATTTCAATATTTTAGAATATCAATCATATTTATATATTTTTCCTTTTTTATGTTATTAAAGAAATAAAAAAATAATAATTTACAAAAATTAATTATAATAATAAATAATAAAACCAAAAAACTTATAATTTAAAAAATTTAATTTTTAATCTTCAATTTCCCAGAAAAATTTTTTTTCTAAATCATCACCATAAGATTCTAATAAATTTTTAAACATTATTTGAATAGAAGAATAATCAGGTTCTTCTTCAAATTTTAATTCTCTAGAATATTTAAGTAAAATTTCAAATTCTTCAGGTAAATCTTTACATAAAATATCAGGAGTATATTTTAATTTTTTTAAAAATATTTTTTTATGTTTATCTTTTTTATTTTTTGCTTTAATTCCAATCCAAGGTAAATTTCCTTTAGCTAAAAAAATTAAATTATAAGATAAACTTTCAATATCATCTCTTCTACTTTGTTCAAATCCTTTATGAGTAAATAAAGAAACAAAACGTGCAGTTCCAGTTAAACCTTTTTTTTCTTTATTTTTTATATGATTTTTTTTTTCATCTATATATTTTTTTGCTAAACCAAAATCTATTAAAAATATTTTATGCTTTTTATTTCCTGTTCCAATTAAAAAATTTCCTAATTTTATATCTCTATGAATTATTCCTTTTAAATGTAAATTTTCTAAAGTTTTTATCATTTGATATGCTAAAGAACAAACTAAAGGAATTGAAAAATTTTCTTTATAATTTGCAAAAAGACAATCTAAAGATTTTCCTAATAATTCCATTATTAAATAATTGTTTTCTTTTGTTTTTATAAATTTATATGGACGAGGAAAATAATTTATATTTTTTATTATATTCATTATTTCATATTCTTTTTCTAAATGAGGATTTACTTTTTTTGATTCTACTTTTATTGCAAGAGGATAATGATTTGGAATATATTCTCCTAAAAATATTTCTCCAAATCCTCCTTTTCCTAAAACTTTATTTTGGTAAAGAACAAAATTATTTTTTAGTTCTAATTGATTTTCAAATATCTGTTTTTTATCATTTAACATTTTTTTTAAATTTATTTTTTTTTATTTTTTGAAAAATTTCATTAAATTCAGGAAAAAAATTTTTAAAAAAAAATAAAAAAAATTCCAAAATAAAAATTAAAATAAAAATAATCTCGAAATAATAGTTTTTTTCTAAGAACATATTAATATATTATAATTTACATAAATAATACATATATTTAAATTATTTATAAAAAATAATAACACTAATTGGATATTATGTTTTCCATGATTGAGTCATAAAATATTTCAAAATCAATTTTACTATCTTTATTTATTCCTATTTGAGTAAAAATTTCATTAATTTGTTCTTGAGATTTTTTTTTTCCTAATCTTTTATAATATTTAATAAAACTTTTTGAATCTAAATAACCTTTTTGTTCAGAATCTAAAATATGAAAAATTTTTAATAAATTTTCTTTAGTAATTATTTTTTTTTTATCCATTAAAAATTCCAGAAAATTAGTATAAGAAACAGTTTTTTCTTTTTTTTTTAAATCTTGAGAATATTTTTTACTAGCAATTTTTTCAAAATTTTCAATATTACAATTTAAATGAAATTTTTCAATTCCATATTCAATTTCTTTCATAGTTAAAACTCCAGTTTTTTCAATATCTAAAATATTAAAAGCTTCATTTAATTCTTTTTTTTCTTTTTCAGGAATTAACATAATAAAACAATCAATAACAATTTTAGTTAATTTTTTAAAACCTTGGAAAGAATTATCAATATTAAAAATATGATTATTAAGAGTAATTTGTGTTTCATTTTGAGAAGGATTTAACCAATTAAAAGAAAAAATTTCTTTAGCAGTAGGTCTAGAAATACTTTTTTTTTGCATTAAAGATTTAATAAAATTTTTAGCATCATCAGATATATTAGACCATTTTTTTCCATCAAAATTAATTTCTTGATATTTTATTTTTTGAAATATTTCTTCTTTTTTAGAGCCATTAAAAGGGGGATAACCACATAACATAGTATAAGTTAAAACTCCAATTGACCAAATATCACATTTTTCATTATAATTTCCTTTTAAAACTTCTGGAGCAACATAATAAGGAGAACCTACAATTGAATGTAAATCTTCATTTGAATAATATTTTCTACTTAATCCAAAATCTATTAATTTTAATTCTGCTTCTTTACTTTTATTCTCAAATAATATATTTTCTGGCTTTAAATCTCTATGAACTATTCCTTGAGAATGACAATGTGATATTGCACTTGATAATTTAAAGATAAATTTACGTGTGTATTTTTCTGAAAATTTTCTCATCTTTTCTATTTTTTGTAATAAATTCCCTCCTGTAAATAATTCCATTATAATATGTAAATAATTATTATCTGAAAATGTTTCTATATATTTTACTATATTAGGATGATCTACCATTGATAATGCTTCTATTTCTCTAATTAAATTTACTAATTTATTTTCTGAAAATTTAGATTTATTTATACTTTTACAAGCAAATTTTAATTCTGGAAATTCTATTAGATGAACTACTCTAACAGTACCAAAAAATCCTTTGTCTATTATATTTTCAAATTGATATTTTATATGAATATCTTCATTGTTTAAAATAAATAAAGAACTTGATTTATTATATGAACTTTGGGAAATTGAACTTCTCTTTTGATATAAACTTTTCCATGTGTTAAAATCACTTTGAAAGTTTTTTGTCTTTAATAAATTACTTATAAAAATATTATTTATTTGTTTTCTTGATGTACAACAACTTCCCATTTTTTTTATTTTATTTTTTTAGTTTTTTAAAATTTTTTGCATAATTTTTCTCAATCAATTTTCTAATATTATTTTTACATTATTAGTTTTAATAATATATTTTTTTTTTCTTATAAAGATTAATACAATTATTTTATATATAAAATTTAATTATAAAATTAATTTTTAAAATAACTCCAAAATAGAAAACCAACAAAGAAATATTATAGAATAAATAAATAATAATAACTAATACATTTTATAAAAGAACATTAAAAGTCTTTTATATTTTGAATTTCCTCTTCCAATCCATAAGAAAACATATATCACAATAAAAAATAATGTTATTAACAAAATGGCAGAAATTAAATTTTCAATTTGAATATTCTTAGAATATAAAGAATCAAGATCTTTTAGAATAAAATGAGAATAAGTTCTAAAAACATATTCAAATATATAATCAAAATCTAAAGTAATTCTAATAACATCATCACTAGTAATATAATAATGAGCAGCTTCCCAATTATCATTACTTAAAATATAATCAGAAAAAATATTTGTTAATTCTTGATAAATATAATTTAATTCTACTAAAAGACCATATTCCATACTTCCTGGATTATAAGTATAACATAAATTTACTTTTTGATTTGCTAAATTAAAATATTGTAATGCAGATGAAATTGAATCTAAAACTCTTTCTAAAGAAGCAATTGAAGCTGTGTAACAAAAATTTTCTTTTCCATTAAATAAATTGTCATATTTTCTTACATGTGATAAAACAGAAGTTTTTTTTCCCATAAAAATTTCAATATTATTTTCCACCATTCTTCCTTCTAAATATATCAATGGGAAAAATGTATCTTTCATAAGTAATAATTGACTATTATTTTCAAATTCAGCTTTAGTATTATAATAATTTAAATAATGGATTAAATCATTATCAATATTTTCTTTATAAACACCCATAAAATAGGGGTTATTTAATATCATTGAAACAATAGAATAATATGTTAATTCAAAACTTTTTGGAATTCTTTCTAAAAAATTCATTGCTATTATTACAGTAAAAATAGATTTTTTTTTATTTACATAAGCAAGAATTATGTTTACACTTATAACTGAGAGAATTATTATTAGAAATATTGTTAATATTATATATGAAATTGTTACTGATTTTGGAAGGAATATATTTTTATTTTTTTCATTTACATTTTCATAATTATCTTCTTTTATTTGAATTTTATTTTCCATATTTTTTTTTAATGAGGATCTTGTTTTTTTTTCTTTTTTTAAATGTTTTTTATTCCAATTATTATAAATAGTTTCTGAATCTTCTTTTTTTGAATGTTCAAATTTTAAAATATTTTCATTTATAAAATTTTTACACATATTTTGAAAACAATAAATTTGATTTTCAAAAATCATCTGATTATAATTATTTTCTCCAATATCAAAAAGATGAAGTAATAATTTTTTAATAATATTTTTATCATTTGTTAATTTTGTTAAAATAATAAAATAGCAAATAAAAGTAAAACAAATAATTAAAATTCCATATATTGTTATAAAGTCGAAATAACTTTTATAATAATTTAATAAAATTTCAGAAGAAATTGTAGTAATATTTTCATAAGTAAATTTATAAACTTCAAGAGTATTTATCATTCCATAAAAAGTAAATTGTTCTAAATCAGTTGGTTCATCATCAAAATTATTAAATTTTAATTGAGAAAAAATCCAAAAATCACAAGAATTAGCATCATTATAATATATTGTATACATATAATATAAAATTAATTTTAACTCATCATTTAAAGAAGATATTTTACTATTAAAACTCCAATCTTTCCCAATTTCACTAATATTACAATCTCCATAAAAATAATTATATAACACTTCTAATTTATTATTTTCTTTAATTTTATCTATATATAAATAAAATTTTGCAATATTATCTTGTAAACTTGAAATTTTTGGTGAAATAAAAGTTTTATCATCAATAGGTAAAATTTTATAATAAGATTGAAAACATAAAGTTAAAGAATTTAAAGCAGATAAATAAGTATCTGTTTTTAAAATTTCTATATATACATTAAATTGAAATAAATCTTTATGTTCATAAATTTTTCTTAATTTTAATATCATTAATATAATACTTAAAGCAATTATAACACCAAAAGATGCAAAAAGAAAGAAAGTATAATGTTTTATAAATTTTTCTATAATTTTATTTCTTTGATTTATTGGTTTTTTATTGAAATTTGGAAATTTAAAGTTTTTTGGTGTTGAAATATTATTATTATTATTATTATTATAATTTATTTTATTTTTATTATTTTGGTTAATTTGATTAATTCTTTCAATTTCATTGTTTGCTAAATTTTGAATTAAATTTAATCCAGAAATTCCTCCTTTAGAATCATCAATAAAAGGATTTTTAGAATTATTCATTAAAGAACCATTCAAACTTAAATTATTATTATTAATAAGATTGATATTGATATTTGATTTTAAATTATTTTGATTTTCAACATTTTCATTTTGAATTAAAGGAACATTTGTATGAGATGAATATTGAGAATTTACCGGAGAAACTTCTGATCTTTTTATAGTTGAAATTACTGTATTTGACTGAAAAATTAACATTTTTTTATTGTCAGTTATCATTTTTTTTAAATTTAAAGTTGATTTTTTTAATAATAATACATCAGTATTTTCAGTCATTTTGAGTATATAATATTTTTTATTTCCCATTGATTTTAATTGATAATCTAAAAAAAACAAATATTTTTCTTCATCTTCATTTTGAGAAGATTTTTGGGAAAAATTTATTTTTGCTTTTTTTTTAATTTTCTTTGAATTTTCTTCTGAAATTTTAAATCTTTGAGCTAAACAATTTGTTCTTATATACCATTCATTATCTAAACCTTTTTCATCTATAATATGTTTTAAAGTATTAATTCCAGAAATAACATTTTTTTTATAAATTTCAGTTGAAAATTGATATTTTTTATTTTGTAATTCTTGAACATATTTCTTTTTTTTTCTCAATCGAAACATTTTTTCATTTGGTATTGTTGAAAATATTGAATGAGCTTTATCTTCTTCTAAAATCATATTTAATTGATTTTCTTTTATATTTTTTTTTTCCAAATTTTGAATTCCAAAAAAATTAGCAAAAGTAACTTCTAATTGTTTAAGTTGTTTAATATCAAAAAAAAAATTATTTTCAAATTCTTGACAAGTATTCATAAAATATCCATTTTTATCTAAAAATATATGATAATATAAAGAAGAATTTTTTTCAGTTTCTCTTATTCTAATATTTGTAATAATATCAATAAAACAATGTAAATTTGGAAGACTTCTTGAATGAAAAGAAATATTAATTAAATTATTATATTTTGTTAAAATATAAGAATAAGGTGTTTTAAATTTTGCATTGTGCAATTGAATAAATTGTTTTAAAACTAATAAATGTTCTTTTCTTAAATCAAAAGGAATTAATTCATTAAAATCTCTTCCTTTTATTTCATCTTGATTGAAACCTAATAAATTAGATAAAAAATTATTCATATAAGTAATAGTAAAACCATCAGTTTTATTTTGTGATATAATTAATGGTGAATCCATATTAAATTCCGAAAAATCAGTACCTAAAATATTTGAAATTGACTCAAAATTATATTTTAATAAAAATTTATTTTCTATTGAATGAGGAATTCTTTTATGTAATAAAATGAAATAGTTTGTTATTATATAATTTATTTCATTATTTTTTATTATTGGATTTTCTAAATTTCTTGTTTTTGAATAATTAATTATTGTTTTTTTTATAAATTCATCATTTTGTTTTACTTTAGAACAAAATGCTAAAAAATGTTCAAAAGATTTTTCATTCATTTTTCCTAATTTTGAATTTTTTGATATTAATTTTCTAAATGATAACACTTTTTCTAAGGATTTAAAAGTTGAATCCATTAATTTCTTTAAGTTTTCAGAAAAAATGGTAAAATGAATAAAATTTTTCAAACTTAATATTTTATAATATAAATGATTTTCAATATTTTTTAAATTTCCAATCAATAAATTTCCTTTTTGAATATCTTGGCGACTTTGTATTTTAAACATTATTTCTTTTTTTAATTCGAATAAAAAATATTTCGTTAAAAAGTTCAATGGAATTTTTGAATTTAAATACATTGAACATAAATATAAGGCATAATATTCTCTTTTTCTTATTGCATAAATATATTGACAATGTAAAATAATATAATCTTGAATTTCTCGATTAAAATTTTTTATTTTATATAAATAATTGATTCTATTTACAATTTCTTGTTCACCTATAATTGCATATTCATCTTTTTTTAAACTATTTGTTATTTTTTCAATATTCAATCTTTTCTTTAATAAAAGGCAAAAACAATCTTTTGTTTCACAATTTTTTTTATGAGTATAGAATATTTTATATAATTCAAAATTTGAAGGGTCTTTTCTAAACATACAAAAATATTTTATATATAAATAATATTCACCAATATATCTTTTTTTTTCATTATTTTTAAATAAATTTTTTATTAAACTTTTAGTATAAAAATCTATGTTTTTATTATAAATAAGAAAAAATAAAAATATTGAACTTGTTAAATTTAATAAAAATTTTATAATAGAATAATTTTGTGTTATTTGTTCTTTTTCTGTTATGAAAATATTCATTAAAACCTCAAATAACCCACCATACCAACCAAAACAAATTATAAAAAGAATATATTTAGGAATCAAAGAATCAAAATAAAATGTAAAATTTGTATTTGTTGTAAATAGATAAATTGAACATAAAATTATTGCAATTATATTACCCGTAAACCTTATATGCTTTCTATATTTACTTTTAAAAATATATGAATTCCCAACTATAGCTTGAAAAATTGTTATAAATAAATAACAAATTTTTATGGAATTATTTGCATAAATATCAATTGAAAATTTATTAATGAAACCTTTTGTGTCATTTATAAATATAATAAAAAAATCTAAAAAAAAACAAATAGCAAATGAAAATATATTTATAATCATAAAAAATAATTTTTTTGATTTTGTTTGATTTGAAAAAAAAGTTGATATATAAGTGTCAGATACATTTAAGTGGTTATTTGAACTATGAAAAAAAGAAAGTAAAATTCCAAAAAATAAATATTCTTCTAAGTATTGACTAAAAAAAGAAATTATTATTATTAGATAAGATATAATTTTTATTTCTAATTTAAAAAAAGGATTTTTATTTAAATATTTGATTAATTGGAAATCTTCTCTTTTTTCTAATTTTTGATATATTTTTTTCATCCTTATAAAAAGCAATAAAATATAATAAATGAAAATAATTAAAAGTAAATAGATAATAAAACAATTAGTATAATAATTCTTTGAAATAAGATTAAAAGAAGAATCAAATAATAAAAATTTTGAGAATATAGAATATATTGATGTTATATTATTATCTTTTGATTCAAAATAATTTAAATTTTGAGTCGCAAGAATCAAACCTAAAAGTTTAAATGAAAAATAAATAAAATAAAATGTAATTGAAGTCGGCAAATTTTTCCTAATATGAATTAATATTTTTAAATAATATCTATCTTTCATTTAATATTAGTTAAATATTTTTAACATAATAATTTGATAAATTTAAATAAAAACTTTTTTATATATTTATAATTAAAATAATTTTAAAAATTGAATTAACAATAATTATTTTAAATTAGAAAAAACATTAAGTTTAAAAATAAAAAAAATTAGAGGAGTTTAATTTATAACTAATTTAAATTTATAAATCAAAAACTCAAAAAAAATATAACTAATGTTAAACTAAATAAACTCAACAAACTTAAACTAAAAACAACCAAATAAAATTTATAAAATCAAATAAATTAATTTTTACAAAATAAATTATCAATAAATTATTAATCAATTAATCATCTAATTCTAATTCTTCATTCATCATATATTCAAATTCATCAAAACTTAATTGTCCGTCTTTATCAGTATCATATTTATTGAATAAATTAATAAGTTCAAGATCTCCATCATTCATTTTAAGAACTTTTTTAATATTATCTTTAGAAATTTTTCCACTTTGATCTAAATCAAATAATTTAAAAGCATCTTTTAATCTTCCTTGATCTAAATAAATATTTTTATCCATATTGGCAGCAACAAATTTAGTATATTCAATAGAACCAGAATGATCAGTATCAATACTTCTAAAAATTTCTTCAACAATTCCTCTATTTCCAATAGCTTTTTTCATTTCTTCCATATCTAACATTCCATTACCTTTCATATCAATTTTTTGAAAAGAATTTTTATATTTTTCTAAATTAGTTTCACTTAATCTAGAAGCAATAAAAGTAATAGTAGCTTGTTTTAATTTATTACTTTTAGCATAGCTTTTAAGAGTATTAATATTTATAGTATTTTTTTCCCATGGTTTAGCATTAGGAGCTAATTTTCTAACCCAAGTATGTTTAATAACTTGTTCAACATCAAATCTACAAGAAGCATCACATAACATTCCTTTAACTAAATCTTTAGCTTCATCAGATATATTATCCCATTCATTACTTGGAAAATCATATTTTCGACTTTTAATTTTTTCAAAAACTTCTTCATCATTTTCACCATCAAAAGGCAAACAACCAGATAATAATAAATATAATATAACTCCAGCTGACCAAATATCACATTTTGAATCATATTTTCCTTCTAAAATTTCTGGACTAATATAAAATGCTGTTCCTACATAATCACTCATTGGATCCGTACTTTCTTTATATATTTTACTCATTCCAAAATCTATTACTTTTATTGGTGAATTTATTGAATCATTTAATAATAATAAATTTTCTGGCTTTAAATCTCTATGTGCTACTTTCTTACTATGACAATATGATATTGCTGACATCATTTGACGAAAAATATTTGCTGCTTCTCTTTCTGAAAAAATTTCTCCATTTTCTGTTTTTTGAATTATTCTATTAAATAATTCTCCTCCTGTACATAATTCCATTATCAAATATATACATTTTTCAGTTTCGAATATTTCATATAATTTTATTATATTTGGATGATCTAATTTTATTAATATTTCTATTTCTGACATTAATGTTTCATAATCTGTCAAATTTCCTTTTTCTAATTCTTTACATGCAAAATAATGTCCTGTTTCTTTATTTTTTGCTCTATAACAACGAGAATAACGTCCTGTTCCTATTTCGTCTTCTATTTCGTAAAAATCATGAAGATCTGCTTTTTTATGATTTATAAATGTCTGTTTTCCAAATGATAATTCGGAGTTTTGCATTTTTTTATTTTTTTATTATTTTTTTTTTTGGAAAGTGATGTTTTATTCTTTTCAAATTAATTTTTTAATTAGTTTAATTTGTTTTTTTTGGCCTTTTTTTCTTAATTATAATTTTTTGAGTTAAATAAATGATATCAATCTAAAATGTTTATTAAAAGAATTTTATCATAAAAAGGTTATTATCAATAATTAATAAAAATTATAAAAACCTATTTTTAAAAAGAAATTTTAATTGTGAGAGTAATGTCACAAATTAAAGAAAGTCAAATTCTAAATAACAAGTATGCATTTATTAAATATTTAAATGATAAAGATTACGGAAAAATATTTTTAGTTAAAAATTTTAATACAAATCAAAAGAATGTTTTAAAAGAAATAGATTTAAAAAATGTATCTCAAGAAGATAAATTATTAATTTCTAAAAAAATAGAGTTATTATCAAATATAAATCATCCAAATATAATTAAAATTAATGAATATTTTTTTGAAGAAACATTTTTATATATTGAAATGGAATATGTTGAAGGAGAAAATTTATCAAAAAAAATAAATGATAATAAAAAATTAAATACTTTTTTTTCAGAAGAAATTATAATAAAATGGTTTTCTCAAATAAGTGAAGGTTTGAAATATTTACATGACAAAAAAATTACTCATAGCTCTTTAAAAACAAAAAATATATTTTTAATTAAGGATAATAATATTAAAATAGGAATTGGAAAAATAGAAGAACCAAATAATCAAAATGATTTTGAAAATGATATTCATGATTTAGGTTTAATTTTCTATGAAATAACACAATTGAAAAGTCCTTATGAAGGGAAAAATTGTATCGAAAGATGTGATTCTTTATTAAGTAAAGGAAATTTACCAAATTTAGTTAATAAAAATTATTCAGAGGATATATTTAATATAATTAAAAAATCATTAATCCTTGATAAAGAAAAAAGATTTAATATAAATCAAATTATTGAATTATGTAATGAATTAAAAAATAATTCAAAAAGTAAACTTTCAAATAATAATAAAAGTATTATATCAAATGATTCAACAATTTCAGGTAATTCAAGTTTAAAAAGTTCAAAGTATTCAAATTTAAGTTTTTCAAATATTTCAACATCTTCAAATCAATCAAATTTAAAAGATTCAACTAATTCAAATAATATAAAATTAAAGTCTACACTTAAAGATTCTTTTGAAAATGAAGAAGAGAATTTTAGAACAGCAAAATATATAGGAGAATATAAAGATAATAAAAGAGAAGGAAAAGGAATTCAATATTATAAATCAGGTGAAAAATATGATGGATATTTTAAGAATAATTTAATGGAGGGAAAAGGAATATTATATTATAAAAATGGAGATAAATATGAAGGAGATTGGAAAAATAATAAAAAAGAAGGAAAAGGAACATTATATTATAAAAATGGAGATAAATATGAAGGAGATTGGAAAAATGATAAAAGGGAAGGAAAGGGGATAAAATATTATCACACAGGAGAAAAATATGAAGGAGATTGGAAAAATGATTTAAAAGATGGAAAAGGAAAATTATATTATAATGAAAAAAAATATTATGATGGAGAATTTAAAAAAGATTTAAAAGATGGATATGGAATTTTAGATTATGGAGATGGAAATATATATAAAGGAAATTGGGTTAAAGATAGAAAAGAAGGAAAAGGAATTTTAATATTTTCTTCTGGTGTTAAATATGATGGTGATTTTATTAATAATCAAATGACTGGTAATTGTAAAATTTATTTTAATAATGGTGATATTTATGAAGGAAAAAATGTAAAAGGAAAAAAAGAAGGAAAAGGAATTCAATATTATAAAAAAGGAGAAAAATATGATGGAGAATGGAAAAATAATTTAAAAGAAGGGTATGGTAAATTTTATTATTTAGATAAAAGTATTTATGATGGAGAATGGAAAAATAATGTAAGAGAAGGAAAAGGAATTTATATTGATTCTAAAGGAAGAAAATATGAATGTAATTGGAAAAATAATAAAATGGAAGGTTAAGATAAATATTATTTATTAAAATAATTAATTAATTTTTTCTCAAATGTCATTGACATTTTATTTTAAAAAACTAAATTTTTGAGATAAAATAATGTTTCTCAAATAAAATATTAATTTTGCTATTAGTAAAAAACATTTTAATCTTGTACAGTCATTTGTAATCAAATTTTTAAAAGTTCATTATTTTCATCATGAACTTGAATTCTTGGTTTTGTTCCATCTATTTTATCAATTTCATTAATTCTTCAAAAGTTTATTAAAATCAAAAATTTCAAAATTTTCTTTCATTTTTTCAATTCTAACAATTTTAGGAATAATAATAACTCCTCCTTTTTAAATATGCCATCTTAAGACAATTTGAAAAACAGTTTTATTATATTATTTAGATAAATCATTTAAAATATTTTGTTTATCTAATTCTAAAATAACATGTCCAACAGGAGCCCAAGCTTCAATTTTAATATTATTTTTAAAGCATCTTTCTCTTAATTGATGAGTTTCAATTTGATTTAAAACAGGTTTAATAGTAATTTTACTTAATAAATCTTCAAGTTTATTATTTTGAAAATGAGAAATTCTAATATTTTTAACTTTACCATTTGATAAAGCTTTTTCAATATCTTTATAAGCATTTAAATAATCTAAAAAATAAAAATGTAATAATAAAAGATCAATATAATCTATTTCTAATCTTTTTAACATTTTATCAATTTTTATAAAGTTTTTCCTTTTCCATAATCAGTTATCCATAATTTTGAAGTTATAAATATTTTTCTCTTGGAATTCCACTTTTTTTTATTCTTGAACATATCCTTTTTCATTTCAATAAATATACTGTGTCTATATGACGATATCCTATTTTTAATGCTTCAATTACACATTCTTCTGTTTTTTCATTTTCTTATATTAAATATACTCCATATTCAATTTGATGAATAGTATTTCAATTATTTAATGTTATTATTTTATGGTATTTGATTTGACTACTTTTTTAATAATATTAAATTAAGATATTAATTATAAAGATAAAATAATTAGTTTTTTAAATTTCTATGATATCATCTTAATATAAAAATTATCAATATATATTATTTAATTTAATGAAAAAATATAAATTTTAAATATTTATAGGTGAATTGGAAAAATTAATTGTAAAAATTATAAAAATATTGGTATAATTTAGTTATTAAAATAATCAAAAAATTGAGATAAATATTCCTCTTTGGTAAATATAATAAAAACATATCATTTAATTATAAGGTCAAAAGATAGAAAAAACAATTTATTTTTTTTAATTAAATTAAGATTATTTAACTTTTTACTCTTATCTAAATTTTAATTAAACAATTTCACAATAAATTAGAATTAATCAAATCATCATAAATGGATTGAACTTTTCTTTTTAAAATTTAAAAGTTTTAATAAAAAAAATATTATTTCATCATCATTATTATTTTTTT
>JAJJKW010001494.1:0-103722 GCA_023805745.1 Isotricha sp. YL-2021b | reverse complement strand
AATTAAATATAAAAAAAGAAAATTAGATATTTTTATTACAAATCTAGAACAAATTCCTGTCAGAAATCTGGAAAAAATATTATAATCTGAAGAACAATATTTAAAGGATTTATATTTATCTGAAATATAAAGAAAATAAATATTATATTTTTTTGGATGACAAAGAATCTAAAGATGAATATTTTTATTAAAAAAATAATTTTAAAATTAAAAATAAAAAAAAAAACTAATAAAAAAAGAAACATTATAAAACAAAGAATATTTAACTAATTTATAAAAACATAATATCAATTTCAAAAAATAAAAAAATATTTAATTATATATTTTCTTCATCTCCAATATTAAAACATTCACAAAGTATACTAATAGAACAAATAAAAATTCCAAATTGAATAAAAGATGCAATTAAACCTAAAATAGAAAAAGAAATTAAAGCATCAATCATCCAATTAATTAATAATCTAAAACAACCTTTATGTTTAACAGGTCCTTTATTAATTCCACTAAAAGTATATTTAATCATAGGAATTTGATTAGGATAATATCTTGTATCAATACTTGAATTATTTATTACATCAGAATCAGATTGATAATTTGTTATACAAAAACCAGCACAATTAAATCTTTCTTCTACATTTTTCCAAAATTTATTAAATTTTTCTCCATTTATTTCTCGAACATAATAATCTTTATATTCTTTATCATATATTGTTTGTATATTTATATTTGGACAATCTTGTATTTTTTCATAGGAATTTTCATCGCTTGAATTTATTGATTTATACCAATAATTTTTATATATTGTATAAGCTATTGGATCTGATTCAAACATTTTTTCACTAAATTCATTAAATTTACATATACATGATGATGAACATAATTTTTTATCTGATTCTATTATATATCTATCAATACTATTCCAATATTTTAATAAACCTTTAAATTTTGTATTACATCCAATATAATTTTTTACTTTTCCAACTGTACAACCAACTAAAATTAAAATACATACTGACATAGAAAATAAAGATGATAATAAATAAAGAATTGAAGACTAAAAAAAATTAAAATAAAAATTATATTACAATTGCATTTATTATATTTTTATCTTTAAATATTTTAAATGAAAAAAATCCTAATATTACTATAATAAATCCTACACAAACAACAACTAATTGTAATATTCCTATAACTTTATAAGGTCCTTCTGTCCAATCTTGATGAGATTCTTTAAAAACAAATCCTGCTAAAAATATAATAACAATAAGGAAAATAAAATATATTATTGTCAATAAAAATCCATATTTTTGAATTTGTTCTTTTGTTTGTTTTTTACACATTTTAATTTATTAATTAATAATAATATAAAAATAAATCATAAATTATTATTTATTTATCATAAAATGACAAATTTAAATTTTCCAATTCCAAAAGTAACAAAAAGTGGATATGATTTAGCACAAAAATTAATTTCTTTATATTATCCATTAAAAAAACCAGATTTAAATAATATACCAAAACAAAATAGAATAATTGGAAAAACAGATTATGAAAAATTTGAAAAAATTGCAATTGAAGTAGAAAGAGAAGATACATTATCTAAAAAAGATATTTTAAAAATGGCAAATCCAAATGATATAAAAATTCAAAGACAAATTTTTGAAGGTTCTTCAAAACCAAAAATTGAAGCTTGTTTAATTTTTAAAAATGAAGGAGATTATTTTTTAAAAAATAAAAATATTAAAAATGCTATTAATTCATATGAAAAAGCACTTTTGCAATTATTTTATAATTTTAATGATGTTGAAGAAGAAAGAAAAAAAGTTGAAAAAATTAAATTATCTATTAATTTAAATTTATCTTTATGTTTAATGAAAGAAGAAAAATATAAAGATGCTATTGGTTATTTACTTGAAGCTAAAAGATTAGATTCTAATAATTTAAAAACTTTTTATAGATTAAGTTATTGTTATCTTCAAGATCATAATTTTGATGATGCTAAAAAAATGTTAAAAGAAGGTTTTAAAATTAATCAAAATAGTTCTGAATTAAAACAATTAGAAAATGAAATTGAAAAAAAAGAAAAAGAAGAAAATAATAAAAAAGGTAAATTACTGAAAAAATTTATGAATTCATAATAAATATTTTAATAAATTATATATAAATATTTTTCCTAATTGAATAAAAATCATATTATAATTTTTAAATTGTAGAAATTAATTTAACTAAAAAAAATTTATATTTTAATAATAAATATTTCAATATTTAACTGAAAAAACAAAACATTTAAAAAAAAAATATAAATAAATTATAAATTTAAATAAAAAAATGTTAATTCAATTAGATAAAGCGCGACAATGGTATGAAGTATTATTAAAAAGATTAAAAAACAAAAAAAAAAAAGGAAAAGTAATAATATTAGTTTCTCCAACAATAGATTCTTTAACTTCTCTTCGTATAATAGTAGGTTTATTTAAATCTGATATAATTCCTTATGAAATAATTCCTATATTAAATACAGAAAATTTATCTAATCAATTAGAAAATTTAAAATCTTGTACTTTTGATATTTTTGGAATGATATTTATTAATTGTGTAGGACAAATTGATTTAACAAATTATTGGTTTTATCAAAAAAATTCAAAAGATATTTTAATTTTAATTGCTGATTCAAGAAGACCAATTTATCATAAATTAATTAATGATAAAAATATTTTTGTACTTATTGATGATTTAGAATATGATTTAAGTAATTGTCCTTCTAATGAAGATTATGATAATTTTGAAAATGAAGATTTTGATACAAGTGAAAATGAAGATGATAATAAAAATGAAGATGAAAATAAAAATAATGATGATGATGATGGTGAAAATCATTATGAAGTAAATAATAATAATAATAATAATGAAAATAATTCTGAAGAGAAAAAAGAAGAAGAAAAAGAAGAAAAAAAAGAAGAAGAAGAAAAAAAGAAAAAAAAATTAAAAAAAAAAATAAAAGAAAATCTCGATTTAGAAAATGAAGAAAAAGAAGAAGAAGAAGAAGAAAAAGAAGAAATAAAAAATATAGATAAAATAACAGAATCAAATATAATATCTCCTAATAAAATATCATATAATTCAGAAACAATAACAAAAGAATATTTAAAAAAGGAAAAAATGAAAAAAGTAAAAGAACAAATAGATTATTATTATTATGGAACATATTATGGATTACCATCAACATATATTTTTTATTCAATAGCTCATGAACTTCATAAAGAATCAAATACATTTTTATGGTATTTAATAATTGCAGTTACAGATGAATATTTAAGAAAACATATTACAGATCAAAAATATGAAGAAATGAAAAAAGTATGTCAAAATGAAGTAACAAAAATAATAAAAAAGAAAAAAAAAGAAGAAAAAGAATCAAAATATACTTCAACTTCAAAAGAAGTTAAATCAATTTTAATAGGAACAGATTATAGATTATGTTTATATCGTCATTGGAATTTATATGATTCTTTTATATATTCTAATTATCCTTTAGGAGTTTTATCAACTTGGAAAGAACAAGGAAAAAATGAAGTTCAAAAATTATTTGCTTATGTTGGAATTCCTTTATCTGAAGCAAAACAAAAATATAGATATATGAAATGTGAATATAAAGATAGTTTTAAAAGTCAAATTACTGAAATTAGTAGAAAATTTGATTTAAGAGAATTAATTTTTCATTCTTTTATTTATCAATTTGATCAAAATACTGAAATGAGTGCTTCTGATTGTGTTTATTTAATTTCTTCTTTACTTGAATATCCTTTTGATTATTTTAATGATATTGAAATTGAAGATGATGATTTTTTAGAAGATAATAATTATAATAAATTAATGCTAAAAATTAATAAAAATAATTTTTCTGATGATGAAAATTCAGAAAATAATAAAAATGATTTAAATGTTGAAATTGTTAAAAAAAAAAGATATGAAGATAATTGGATTAAAAAATTTTGGTTAGCTTATAAATTTTTATCTTTGAAAAAATTAAATATGACAAGTAATTTAATTGATTTATCAATTAAATTTCAAATTGCTTTAGCAAATAATACAACAATGGTAATTGATAAAAATGGAATAGTTCAATCTCAAAGATTTAGATATTCTATAATAAATTCTAATTTAAGTGATGAATCGAAATATTTTCATTATCCAGGAAATTTAGAAAGATTAACTCAATTATTAATTGAAATATATAAAAGAAATAGAAAAGATTTTATTGAAAAACCTTTTTTATTAGCTTTTTTAGATGCTGAAACTAAAACTTATTTTGTTAATGGAATTGGTTATGATACTGGAATGAATAATAAAAATGATTTTTATATTAAATTTATTTATGTTGTTAGAAAATTAGGAATTAAAATGAATTTTTCTTTTTGTAATGATGAAATTGTTTCAATTGGAAAAGATGATTTATATAGATTTATTGAAGAAATTTCAAATATTCAATAATTTAAATTTATAAATATAAAATTTTCTTATAAAAATTTCTTTTTTTTGAAAAAGAATTTTTCATAAATCAAATTTTAAAAAGAAATTCATCAAAATATAAATAATATATTAAATATATTTTTTTAATTCTTTATCAAGAGTTAGATATTTACAATCATTATATACAAGCATATAATATAAATTATCAAATTCATTTTTCTTTTCTTCAGAATATTGTTTTTCTTTTATGAAATTTTCTATTAAATTAAATACTTCATCAACAATATCATCACTTTCAGATAATTTATATATATTCATAATATAATCAAAATCTTCTTTCCCAATTAATTTACACATATCATTTTTGTAATTTTGAATTTTATTTTTTAATTCTTCTTTTTCTTCCAAAATTTTTTTTATTTTTTCAGAATTATTATTATTATTAATATTATTATTATGATTATCATTCTTATTATCATTATTATTATCATTATTATTATTTTTATTATCATTATTATTATCATAATTATTATTATTATTATTATTATCATTATTATTATTATTAATATTATTATTATTATTATTATTATTATTATTATTATTATTATTATTATTATTATTATTATTATTATTATTATTATTATCTTCTTTTGTTTCAACAATTCCTTCTTCTTCACTTACACTTTCACTTTCACTTTCTTCATTATTTTTATTTTGAACATTTTGAGTAACAACAGTTTCATCTTCACTATTATCATTAGAATCAGTAAATGAATTATTTGGATCTTTCTTAATATCTTCTTTAACATTAACTTCATCACTATTATTTATATCTTTATTAAAATTAGCAGTTTCAACCATTTCTTCATCATTATCTTTAATATTAAAATCTTCATTATTTTCTACAATTTCAAATTCTTCATCTTTTCTAATTGTTCCTTTTTTTAATTTTTCTATTTTTTTAGGTTGTTCTTTTTTTATAGTTTCAGTTTTTTTTTGTTCTTCATTTTTTTTTATTTTTGTGGTTTCATAATCATTAAGTAAACTATCTAAATCATATTCATTATTTATTTTCTCTCTATAATCTCCAATAATTTTATTTATTTCTGAATTTAATTCTTCTTTTGGTTTTTCAACTTTTTTTTTATTATTTATATTAACTTTAAAATCACTTACAGTTGCATCAACTATATTATTATTTAATAGAAAATCACTTATAGTTACATCTTTATTATTATTATTTATTTTAATATCATCTGACATATATTTATTATTATCTTGTTTTTTTTTTAAATTTTCCTGAGAAATAAATTCACTTATTGTAATATCTTTTATTTTATTATTATTTGAATAAAATGGATCCATTCTTTTATTATCAACTTTATATTGAGGAACATAATCATTTAAATTATTTGCAAAGTTTTGAACATTAATTTTAGAATTAAAGTTTAAATTATGGAAAAAATCAGAAACACCTAAATCCATAATATTTTTTTTTTCTTTTCCTTTTCCATAATTATTATTATTATTATTGTAATTATTATTATTTCCAAATTTATTTTGATAAATAATATCATCATTAATAACTTTAACAGGATTTTCATGTCTGGATCCAATTTTATGAGTAATATCTTTATTTTTTTTAATTCTTCTATTACTATTATTTTTAGGAACATTAACTTTCCCAAAGCTATTTTTTTTGACAATATTATTATTAGAAAAAGAAGGTTCTCTTCTAATATTACAATCAGGAAAAAGAACAATAATATCATTTAAAAATCCTAATTCTTGAGCTTTTTTTTTAACACAATCTCTATTTAAAATATCTTTAACATTAGGTCTTTTAATATAATCTTTAATAAGAATAAAATCAACTAATTTTTTTAAATCATTAGAATATTTTTCAACAGGAGGAAATTCTCCAAATGCAATTTTTTTAATTAAAGCAGCTTGACTTTTTGCATTAAAAGGATGATTAAAAGTACATAATTCATATAATATAACTCCTAAAGCCCAAACATCACTTTTTTCATTATATGGTTTATCTTCACATAATTCAGGACTTAAATAATATGGTGTTCCTATAAAAGTTTTTGCAAAATTTGCATTTGTTAAAATTTTTGCAACTCCTAAATCTCCTATTTTAACTTTATAATCATGTGTTAAAAATATATTTAAAGTTTTTAAATCTCTATGTAATATCTTTTGTTTATGAATATATCCTAATCCTAAACAAATTTGAATAAATATTTTCCAAATAAAATCTTCTTCAAATGGTCTTTTATTATTTTTTACTCTTTTTTCTAATAATTGTCCTAAATCTCCTCCATCACAATATTCCATTATTATATTTAAAAAATTTTTTTCTTCAAATGATTCATAATATTGAACTACATAATTTGAATTTAATTTTGATAATATTGTTGCTTCCATTTTTACTTCTTCTATTTGATCTTTTGGTAATCCAAATAATGATATTTGTTTTAATACATAATATTGATTTGAATCTTTTCTTGTTACTTTATATACTACTCCATATGTTCCTGTTCCTATTTTTGTTCTTATTACATAATTTTTCATTTTTTTTTTTTTTTATGTTTTTTTATCTATTATTCTTTTTTTTTATTTAAAAAGTCAAATATAAAAATAAATTTCTTATTGTTTATTTTTAAATTATTAATTAATTGTTTTTTTTCTATTTATTTTTAGTTTTAAATTTAATTTTATATTAAAAGAAATAAAATGCTTGTTTTTAATGAAAATTATTTAGATGTTTTTTCTATATTTAATAATACTGCAGAAAAAGCGGAATTTGTTTCTTTTGATTGTGAAATGACTGGAGTTAATCTTGAAAGTAAAACTGATGGAACAAAATATGATACTCAAGAATTTAGATATAAAAAACAAAGAGAAGTTGTTCAAAAATTTAATTTAATTCAAATTGGATTTACTTTTTATCTTAAAGCAACAAAAGAAATTGAATATGAAAATAATCAAAAAAAAAAAGAAGAATTTTATATTGAAAGAACTTTTACTTTTTATTTATTTAAAAATTCTAAATTAAGATTTTTAGATAATAATATTTTTACTTCTGAAATGATGTGTCATCCTGCTTCTCTTAAATTTTTAAATGATAGTCATTTTGATTTTAATATTCTTATTTCAAAAGGAATTTCATATAATAAATTAGAATATAAAGAAAAAATAATTAAAGCTTTAAAAGAAGAAAATTATTTATTTTGTAATAATGCTTTATTTTTAAGTAAAGAAAATGAAAACAATTTAATTGAGGCTTTATTTAAAATTACTGAATTTTTATATGATAGTACTGAAAAAAGTTCTTTGATAATTACTCTTAATTCAAAACAAACTATGTTATTTCTTTTAGGAATTAATTTAAAAAAATTATTATATTTTAATAATTTTACAGTTAGTAAATATAATAAAGAAAGAGCATTAAAAGATAAAAATAAAAAAGGAAATAAAAAGAAAAAAAAAGAAGAAAAAAATGAAGAAGAAAAAGAAGAAGAAATTCCAGAAAATTCATTAATAATAGATATGACAAAAAATAATATATCAAAAGAAGAATTTATATCAAAATATAAATCTTTAGATAATTTTAAATTAACATTAAATACAACTCCAGAAATAATTTATCAATCAAGATATCAAATAAATACTTCAACATCATCTGATGAAGTAATAGAAAATTTAACAAAAAATGAATTAGGTTTTTCCCAATTTATTCAAATATTAATAGATAAAAAAATACCAATTATAGGACATAATATATATTTTGATATGATGTTTATATATGATAAATTAATAGGAGATTTACCAGAAAATTTTTATACTTTTAAAACAAAAATACATAATTATTTTCCTAAAATATATGATACAAAAGCAATAGCAATGACAATAGGAAAATATGAAAGAACTAAATTAGATGATTTATATAAAACTTTATTAAAAAGAAATTATAATACTTATATTAATTTTTATTCAGATGTTATAAATGGTTTTTCATTATATAATGATTTTGATAATAATAAATTACATGATGCAGGATTTGATTCAATTGTTACAGGAAGATGTTTTGTTTTAATGTGTAAAGCTCATGAAAATAATTATGAAATAATTGATAAAAAAGCTATTATTCATTCTGCTGGAAATAAAGTTTTAAAAGAAGAAAAAAAAATCGAAGTTAAATATGGTTTTATTAATTTTAATATTTTTGATAATTATTTAAATTATTCTATTATGAGTATTGTTGATTCTATTTATGCAAGAATTAATTGGAATACAGAAAATGAAGATAAAAATCAATTTTTGGAAAATGAAAATAAATTAATTGAACAAGCTTTTACTTCTGTTTTTCATGTAAAATTTAATAAAAATTATTATAATCATATTATTAATATTTATGAAATTGCAAGAATTTTTGAAAATGAGAATTTTGATATTACTGTTGTTAAAACTGATTATTTTTCTGCTTTTATTGAATTTGGAGTTGAAGATTATGAAAAAGATAAAGAAGAAATTTTGAAACTTATTGAAAATATTAAAGATAATGAAGAAGAAAAAATTATTGAAATTATTCATATTAAAGATTTTTATAAACCTGAAGAAAATAAATAATTTAAATTAAAAAAGATAGATTTTTTGTTAATTTTTTATATATAATTGTTTATTTTAAATCATTTATTTTTTATCTTTATTCTCTCTATTTCTTTTATTTCCAAGTATTTCATCATTTTTATTAGAATGACTATGTTTATTTTTTTTATTATGATTATGATGATTATGATGTTCTTTTTTTTTCTTTTTTATATTTTTTAAATCATTATTATGATTATCATTATTATGATTATCATTATTATTATTATTATTATTTTTCTCAAAATTAATTAAAATATTATCTTTAAAAAGAGAAATATCATTTAAAGAACTAATATTATAATAACAACTATGATTAATACAAAAATCAATTAATTTTTTCCAATAATTATTATTTTTTAAAGTACTCGAATTTCCAACAACAAAACAAGCAAATTTCGCTCTTGATAAAGCAACATTCATTCTTCTAAAATCATTTAAAAAACCAATTCCAGTATGATTTTTATTTAAATCTTCTTCTTCGTTTAAAACATTTGATCTAACTGTAGAAAAAATTACAATATCTCTTTCTTGTCCTTGAAAAGAATCTACTGTATTAATTTCAATATCAATTTTATCAGATAATTTATTTTTAAAATCTTTTAATTTTTCTATAAATAATCTTACTTGAGATTTATATGGAGTAATTACTGCATATTTATATTTTTTTTCTTTATTTTCATTTAAACATTCATTAAAATAATCATCATCAGTTATTAATTTATTTTTTTTTTTTTCATTTTTAATTTTTTTATCAATTTGATAAATAATTTCCAAAACAAAATTAACTTCACTTTCATTATAATAACTTTTTCCTTTATCTCCTTCAAAAACTTCTTTTCCAAAAGTAATATCAAAGAAAGAGAAATTTTTATTTTCTTTAATAAATTTAAAAATATTTTGTTTTTTCATTTTTTCATTTAAATTCTCATCATCTTTTAATTGATTATCATAGAAAATATTTCCAATAAAATTTCTAATATTAAAATGCATTCTATATTGTATAGTAAGAATATGTCTAGGATAATTATTATCAATTAATCTTTCAAATAAACTTCTATTATATAAAGTTTTAGTAGCATCTTCACTAAAAACTGTAGAAGGAAGTTGCATATGATCTCCAACCATAATTAATTTTTTAATTTTATGATATAATGGAATTAATGCTGAAGGCTCTACACATTGACATGCTTCATCTATTATTAAATAATCAAAATTTATATGCATTTTTTTTAATCTTTCACTTCCTGATGAATTTAATGTTGTACATAATATTTTTGTATTTGATAATAATTCATATTCAAAATGCTTTCTTTCTAATTTTAAATCTGTTAATTGACGTAATATTGAATATCTTTTATTTTTTAATTCATATAATTTTTTCTCTTGTTCTTCTTTTGATATTATGTTATTTTCGTTTTTTATTATTGTATTTATTTCTTTGTTTACTATTTCTAAATCGGAATTAAATTGATTATTTTTATTTTTATATCTTTTATCACTTAAATTTTCTAAAGAATATTGTTGAATTATTTTTCCATTTGCAGTATATAAATATTTATTTTCTTTTTCTTTTCTATCATAAATACCAAAACGTATAAAATTAATATTATTTATAATTTGTAAATTTTCATTTAAAAGTCCTTTATTTGCAATTCTTGCAGAAATTTCATCAATTGCAGTATTACTAGGAGCACAAATTAATATTTTTCCATCATTATTTAATAAAAATAAACTTATTAAACCTAAAATTGTATGAGTTTTTCCTGTTCCTGGAGGACCTTGAATTAATAATATATCTTTTTTATTCATTTCACTTGCTTTTATTATTGCTTCTGTTTGAGATGAATTAAATACTTTTTTCTTTTTTATATTTTCTATAAATAAACGAGATTTTATTGTTAAATTTTTCTCCTTTTCTTTTTCTTTAAATAATTCTTTTGAATATAATATTCCTGTGAAATTTGATAATTCTAAATTTAATATTGCTTTATATTCTCTTAATGATGATGTTAAATTTCCTAAATAATATATTTTAAAATATTTTAAATCTTTTAATTTATCTACTGTGTTTACTAAATTAAATTTATGAATATATTTATTATGTACATAACAATTTATATCGTATGTTTCATTATTTATTTGAATTATTCCAATAAAAAAATTTGAGTTTTTTAAATTTTTCAATGTTATATCTGAATAATTTATTTTTTCATTACTTGGATAAAAAGCTAATATATCATTTTCTTTAAATATTTTAATTTTATAATCTGTTAATTTTTTATTTGGAATTATATCAAATAAAGTTATTTGTTCATTATTATTATCATTGATATAATTAAAATTAACTTCAACATCCATTTTAATATAATTATTCACTTCATTTGATTCTACTTTATCACTTAATAAACTATTTTTTAATTCATTATAAAAATTTTTTATCCAAATATATTTATAATGAATTTCACTTTCAAAAGTATTTGGAACTTCTTCAGTAAATTGTTTATTTCTATAAAAATCAAAGTCTAGAATTTTTTCATAAATTTCATTAGGGGAATATTTAAAATAGTTATAATATTTCATATTATTATTAGTTTTTCTTAAAGGATTAATATGAGCATTTAAAGTTTGAATTGCATTTGAATAATTATTATTAGTTAAATTTTCAGATGAATTATTTTTATTATCTAATTTTATTTCATTATTTTTATTATTATTATTATTATCATTATTATTATTATTATTATTATTATTATTATTATTATTATTATTATTATTATTTTCATTTGCTGGAATTACAAAATTTTTCTTTTTACTTCCTACAAGTAATAATTCCAATCTTGCATTTTTTCTTTTTGCTTCTTCTTCTCTTTCCATTTCTTTTCTATTTCTTTCTAATATTTCTTGATTTAAATTTAATAGTTCTAAAGTTTTTTTATTATTCATTTCTAATCTTTTTTTTTCTTCTTCAATATTATTTCCTACATCTAAACCTTTTTTTAATTCTTTCATTTCTTTTAAATCAGTATTTTTTTTCATTTTATTTTTCATTATTCTATCTAAAGATTGTTTTACTCTTTTATCAATTTCAATTTCTTTTAATAATTTATCTAATTTTTTACTTCCTTCAATATCTTCAATATAATCTTTTACAGTAATAATATTTTCATTTTTATTTGATAATAATTCTTCTATAATAATATTTTTATTATTATTTTCAGTATGAATTTTCTTTTTTTTTTTTTGCTCTTTCTTTATTATATTATTATTATCTTTAATTGATGAAATATTAGGAAAATAATCATCTATATGTTTTTGTGGTTTTATTATATTTTTTGAGTAATCAAATTTTAATGAATCTGATTTTTTTGAATCCTTTTCTTTTATATCTATTAACATTTTTTCATAAACTTTTGTTACCTCAGTTTTATTTGATGCCATTGTTAAAATTCAAAAAATAAATTATATTATTTATTAAAGGGAAAAAAATTAAAATATTCTTTTACTTTTTATTCAACAACAATAGAATCTATTTTTTTTAAATATTTATTTAATAACTTTTTTATTATAAATAAAAGATATTTAATTCACATTTTAAATGATTTTTTTACAAAAAAATAATTTTTTTCAAAAATCTCATTTTCAAAATAATTAAAAATAAATATTAATTTAAAAAAAAACACTCAAACTACAAATTAATCAACATTAATAATTTTCATTTTTGAATTTTTTTCTTTTGACTTTGAACATATTCTTTAATTTGAGTAATTCCTCTATTTGAAATAAACTTATTATTAATTTTAACTTTTTGATTATTATTAGAATTATGTCTTTTTTTTTTATTTTTATCATTTTGATAATCTGTTTTCAATATTAAATCATTAAAATTAATAATTTTATTTATTTTCTCATTTAATATCATACTAGCAAAAGGCCTATAATTATTTAAATTATTTTTATTTATATTTCTTGATAAATTTTTAAATTTTTTATTTTCATTATTTTCAACTTTTTTAATTGCTTTCATTAAATTTTTATTATTTCTTTCAGTTTTACATCTTATACTTTGTTTTTTTGCTGAATTTAACATAGAATTTAAAGTATTATGAATTGAATTAATTGATAATTTTGATTTATTATTATTTTCATTTCTATAAGTATAAACACCTAATTCTGAAAATAATGGATTACTTATTATTAAATTTCTAGATTTTTTATGATTTTCAGGAAGTTGATTTTTTGAGAAAGATACTTTAGAAAAAGATTTTTTTGAATTTCCTCTTTCTGAAAATACTTTTTCTTTAAATTGATTTAAATTTGTTCCTGTTTTTGTATGTTTATGATTAATTATTTTTTGTTTGAAATTTTTATTATATATAAAAAATAAATTTTTTCCTATATTATCTTGTTTAATACAATCTGGACTTGAGCTTTTGAAATTTTTTGATATTTTCTCTTTCAATATAATTTTATTATTTTCCTTTTTATTTAATTTATAATTATTATTTATAGGTTTCTTAATTGGAATTACTTTCTTTAATGTTAAATCATTAATCATTTTAATTAAAGAATTTTCAACTGAAGAAATTGTAGTATTATTTACACTTGGTAAATTTATAGTTAAATTAGATAAAGAATTATTATTTGAAATTAATTTCCTTATTTTAGGAGTAAAAATAGTAAATAAAGGAAAATCAATTCTTTCTTCTTTTGGAATATCATCTTTATAATTATTATTATAAAATATTTGGGCTTTTTTTTCACTATAATCTTGAATTAAATCATTTAAATTTAATTCACTAAATATTGGTTTACAAAAGAAAGTTAAATAATTTTTATAATATGTTACAAATTTTGGAATTCGAGTATAACTTTCTTTTTCCATATAAAATCTTTTTAAAAATTCTTCATTATAATTAAATAAAATTTTTTCTTTAAAAACAGCTAAATCATGACAATATTTAGATTGAATTACATTTTCTAATAGAATCATATCATGATCATGTGGTAATGTATTATATTTTGAAAATAAAATTGTATTTATTATTTTATTATATAATTTTTTTCCATTTATATTATCATCAGAATTCTTTATTAATCCACTTAAAGTAGTTCGATTTGTCTCTGAGGATGATTTATTATTCTTTTCAGATAAATTTAAAAGTTTTTTATTTAAGGCATTTATATTTTTTGTTGTTATATTTTCCATACTTTTATTTTAAGATTAAATAATTTTATTTATTTCATTACTAGAAAATAAAAAAATTAAATATTGATTTTATCTATATAAAAAAATAATATAATAAAAATATTGTTTAGCTTAGTTTTAAAATACATTTATATAATTTTCCTTCAAAACCTTGAAATTTATTTTCTATTTCTTCTAATTCTTCAATTTTTTTCTTAGTATGATATGGAATTCTATTAATATGAATTTTTCTAAAAGAATCTTTAACTTTAAAATCATTAAGTTTTAATTGAGTATTTTTTATAGTTTTATAAAGTTGTAAAGTATTAAAATTTTCTTTTAAATTAACAGGAATATTATTACTATGTAATAAACTTCCAACTTTATTAATTTCTTCTTCATTTAATTTTGGATTTGATTTTACTTTTTCATAATAATAATCTAGTTCATTATGTGTATTTAAATTATTATTTTTTGATTTATTTGAAAATAAAGTATTTTTACTATTTAAACTATTTGAAGAACTTTTTTTTCTTGTTTTAATTATAATTTTTTCCATATTATTTTTATTTATTAAAAAAGGAATTTCAGAATTTCTTTTGAAATTCTTTCTTTGAGTTGAATAATAAAAATTTCTTGATGTTGTTGTTGGAGAAAAAAAACTTGTTGAAGAAGTTCTATTCATTTTTGGAGTTTTTTTTTCTAGAAAATCATCTAAATAATTTTTATGTTCATTCATTAATTTTAAACTTTGTTTTGTTCTTAAAATAAAATTAGTTAAATCTTTTTTTTTCTTTTCAAAATTTTCTTCATTTTTTTTATTTAAACTATTTTTTTCATTTTTATTATTTAAAGGAACATCATTATTTTTATTTTCTAAATTTTCAAAAGAATTTTTCGCATTTTCATCAATTAAATAATCATTTATTTTTTCTAAATATTTAACTGATTTTTCTTCTAATACTTTTATTTTTTTATTATTTGAAGCATATAAATAATAAAAATATAAATCATTTGGTTCTTTTAAAAGAACTCCAGTTGATTTAAATAAATTATCAATTTTTTCAAAATTAAATTTTTCTTTTTTATTTTCTTTTTTTATTTTTAAATTATTTTTCTCAGAAGCACTTTTAACTAATAAGTTATAATTTTTTATAAAGAAATCATTTGATTTTTTATAACTTAAAAATAAATTTTTATTTTTTTCAAATTGAAGATCACCTTCTAAAAGAATATAATCTAATTGATTTGTTGGATGAGAAAAATTTTCTAAACTATTACTTCTGTTTTTTTTAGTATTTTTAAATTTAAGTTTAGGTTGAACTCTTTGAATCATAAAATCATATGGTAATAATCTATAAGTTTTTAAAGAACTTTGTAATTGATGATAATTTCTTGAAAAAATTTTATTTTTTAATATTTTTTTTATATTTGGTTTTTTTTGAAAATATTCCATATTTAATTTCAAAAAAAAAAAAAGTAAATATAATTTACTAAAATCATAAATTATAATAATAATTTAAAAAAAAAATATATAAAGAACAATAATAATAAAAAATAAAACAACGGATTTACAAATAATCAAAAAAAATTTTATTAATATTTTGTGTTTTAATAGGTGAAAAACTTTTAAAAAGTTTTCCTTGATTTTTACCAATATAACCATCAGGTTCACTATTATAATTATAAAAATATCTATTATTTTCATTATTTCTTTTATTATTATATTTCCTTTGATTAATATCATTAACTAATTCACTAATAGGATCATAATGATCATAAGGAATAACAGGTTTAAATTTTTTTTCATTTCTTTGAGCTAATTTTTTAACTAATTTAGGAAAATAAAAATCATTTTCTCTTTGTTGACAATCACAAGGATTTTCAAAATTAAAAATAATAGGTTGAGGAAAAAGGCCTTTAAAAGGTTTTACAACACTAAAATTTCTATTTAATATATTTTGAGGTGTTTTTAATTTATAATTATTATTATTATTTTCTCTTGGAATTGCACCTCTAATTGGAATTGAATGTTGACATCTATAACAAATTACTTGTTCTGCATTTTTTCTATATCTATTTTCTGTATAACAATATGGACATGAAATTATATTAAAAACATATGGAACATTTAATTCAAAATGATTAAAATTTTTATTTAATTTTATTAATTCTGGTTTATTATCTGTATCATCATGTGGTACTCTATTTATTTTTTGACAAAATGAACATTCTACTAAATTCCATTCTTCTTTTACCATTAATACTGTTAAACAATTCCAACATACTATTGTTTTTTCTCCTTTTGGATTTTCTATTTTTTTTATTTTTTTACTATTTCCTCCTTGCATTTTTTTTTAGTTTTTTTTATCAATATTATTTTTTTTTTTTTGTTTTTTGGTTTTTATAATTTGTTTTTTTTATTGATTTTTTTTAATTTATTCTTTTTTTAATCTTTTTTATGGAAAAATTTAATTTTCTTTTAATAAGAATTATTTTGTTATTAGTTAATACATTGCAATTTCTATTTTTCTTTTTTATCTCATATAAAGGAAGAGAGCGAAATACATATATTGGTTTTTTATTAATGATATTATCATTTAATAGAGCAATTCAATATTCAAATTTATTATTAAAACAAATAATTCTTGTTCAAAAATTTTTAATAGATAATTCAAATTTATTTCTTTCAAAATTTGATTTTTTGAAAATAAAAGATAAATATGGTTTAATTAATAATAATGATACAAATATTTTTAATGATACATTACAATTTTCTTGGATTTTTTTTGAAATATGTTATTGTTATGAATATATTAAAATGTTTAAAAATCCTCTTAGTTTAGGAGGAGATATTCATTATTTATCTATTTTAGTTCCTATAATTTATTTAGTAATAAAATATTTATTTATTGAACAATTTGTAAATAACATAATGTTTATTAGTAATTCAAGACTTGATTATTTTTGGTTTATTATGTTATTATTATGTGGAATTATTTATATTTTTTTAATGATTTATTCAATATATATTATTTACCAAGCAATTTCAAATTTATTAATAAAAAAAAGATCACTAATTCTTTTAATAAGACATATTTTTTATTGTTTATTATTTATTCTTGTTTTTTCTTATTGTATTTATTCTACTTCTTTTGAAAAAGACAAAAATGAAATTCTTTGGAAAACTGTTTTATTTGGTATGTTTGAAATATTATTAATTATAATTAGATTTTATGAAATTCAATTATTTAATTGTTCAAAAAAAAAATTTAAAAATTTAGAAACATCAATAATTACATTAATGGAAGAAGAATCATCTAGATTATCAATTTCAAATAGTCAAATAGGGATAAATGAATCTTTACTTATAGAAAATTTTAATGATATAACATCAAATTCATCAAAACTTTCACAAATTTTAGATAGTGAAATTAATGATAAAAATGCTTCTGATAATGTTCATACTTCTACAATTTTATTATCAATTTATTATATAATTGAAGGAATAAAATATATTATTTCAAATTATAATGATTCTGAAATTATTATTAGTAAAAAAAATAATGAAATGAAATTAAAAAATGAAATTGATAATAATAATTATTATAAATATGATATTGAAAATAATGTTTTAAAAGAAATTAATAAAATACCAATTAATAAAATATCATCTTATAAAACACTATTTAGAAATAAAGTTTATTTAAAAGAATATAATTCAGAAATATTTAAAATATTAAGAAAAATAGATAATATTAAAAATAGTGAATTAATTTATAGTTTTAATTTTGAAAAAAATTTATTTAATTTTTCAAAAATTGCAAAAGGAGAAGGAAAAAGTGGTTCTTTATTCTTTATGACATATGATAAAAAATATTATTTAAAAACAATATCAGATAAAGATTTAAAATCTTTTATTTTGTTTATTAATGAATATTCTAATTATATATTATATAATCGTTATTCACTTTTAGTTCGAATTTATGGAGTTTATACTATTAATATTGGAGTAAGTCATGTTAATATGATATTAATGGAAAATATTTGTCCTTTTCCTTATAATAATAATTTAAAATATAAATTTGATTTAAAGGGTTCATCATATAAAAGAAATACTAAAAATTTAATTCAAAATAAAACAATAGTAACATTAAAAGATTTAGATTTTTTAGATATAATTAAAATAGAACCACAAATAATTTTAATAAATTCTTTTCAAAAAGAATTAATTGAAGGAATAATGAACTATGATCTTCAATTTTTAAATAAATTTAATTTAATGGATTATTCTTTTTTTATTGCTGTTTTAGATTATAATCCTAAAATTACAAAACAAACTCAAACTATGAGAATGTATGTTTCAAAAGATAAAAAATATGCATATTATATTGGAATTATTGATTATCTTTCTTATTATGGATTTAGAAAAAAAATGGAAACTTTTATTAAAAATTTTTTCCTTTGTAAAAAAGAAGATAAAACTAATATTTCTGCAGTTTCTCCTAAAATTTATTCTCAAAGATTTTTTAAATTTATGACTAGAACAGTATTTTCTAAAAATAGAAAAAAAGAATAAATATAATTTATATTTACTTTATAAATTATTTTTTCTTATTATATGTTATTTAAAATTTAATTATATTAAAAATAATTTTTTTTACTTTTTAAAATTGTAATGGGAAATACAGCAAGTTGTCAATGTATAAAATATGATGATGATGGAGAAATAAGAACTGGAGCAGGAATTTATAAATTTAAAAAATCAGTAAATTTATTTTTCATTATATAGCATATTGCAAAAAATAAAAAAGAACAAATATATTATGAAAAAGAAAAAAATTATGATATAAATATAAAAGGAAAAATTAATCATACTTCTTCAATTATAAAAAATGGAAATAAAGAATATCTAAATGGAAATGTAAATGTTATAATTCCTTGTGCAACTGATTTTTAATAAAAAATCATTTAAAAAAACCTAATATATTTAATATATAAAGTTTTTGTGTATTTTTTGTAAAAAAAAATATTAATTTAATTATATAAATTTGTATTATATTTTATAAAGTTTTATAACTGAAATAAATAATGGGATGTGGAAGTTCAAAAGATGAAGATATATTAGAAACTGTAAATCCAATTAATACAGAAGAAACAGAAAAGAAATATATAGAAGAAGAAAAAATAGTTAATGAAGAAATAAAAAGTAATAATGAAAAAGTAAATATAAATATGAATAGTATATCAAATATAAATAAAAGTTATAATGAAAATTTATATGATAGTAATAATAACAAATCAAAAAAAATTGATAGTAATTTATTTATTGAAAGTATTGATGATAGATTAAGTGAAAATTATTTTAAATCATCAAGAAAAATAAAACCTTTAAAAACAAATTATGCAAATGTTAAAAAATTAAATTTAAGTGATTTATCAAGTTCAGAAAATTTAAAAAATAATATTAAAAAAAATTCAAGAATTTCAAAAGATTTTGAAACATTATCTGCAATATCAGATATTAAAAAAAAACATGTGAAATTTAAATCTTCAAAAAGAGATACAGTAAAAAGTGAATCAAGTAAAAATAAAGAAGAAATATTATATTTTGAAAATGAAGAAAAAAAAGAAGAAGAAAAAGATAATAATAATAATAATATTAATAATATTAATAAAAAAGAAAATGAAAAAGAAAGTGTAAAAAGTCTTAATAGTGATTTTGAAGAAATAGAAGAAAAAGAAGTTGAATATGAAGATGATAATATTGAAATGGGAAGAGTTACTTTAAGATCAAGAAAAAAAAATAATAAAAAATTATTACCTAAAATAAAAATTAAAAAAGATTCTAAATGGCCAGAATATAAAAAATTATTTTTTGAGAAATTAAAAGAAGAAATTGAAAAAAATGGAATTGATGATTCTATTGATGTTTCTATAACTTCTATTATTTCATTAACTAAAACAGATTATTCTAAATATTATGTTAATCAAAAATTTAGAATTCAATTAATTAAAAAAAATGATAAAATTAATTGGAATAAAAATCCTTATAGTTCTTTTAAGAAAAATATTTCTAAAATTACTTCTTTAAATCATTTATTTAAGAAAAGTGTTTATTTTGATTTTAAAAATAATTCTTTAAATGAATTTGAACCTTTTTTTGGTGAAATTAAATTTTTAAAAATAAATTATAGTAAAGGAAAAGAAGAAAAAAATTATATTACATTATCTCAAGAAACAATTAATCAAAATGTTTTTATTTTAATATTTAATTTTGAAAATCTTGATTCTATTATTTTATTTAAAGAATTTTTAGAATTTATTTCAAATAAAAAGAAAAAAAATAATAGATTTTCTATTTTATTTATTCCTGTTTATGGTCCAATTTTAGAAAATTCATCTGATATAAATTCTGTTTATGAAATGGCAAAAAAAAATGAATTTGATGAAAATTTAGAAATATATTTTATGGAAACAAATAGTTTAGACCAGAAATTTCAATATATAAAAGATGAGAAGAAAATATTATGTAAATATATTTTAATTGATTCTTCTTCAATAATAAGAAAAATTGGAAATCCAAAAAAATTTACTTTTAATTTAATAAATCAAATGGATAAAATTGATAAAAATGATTATGAAATAATAAAAGAAAATTTAACTCAATTTGTAGGAGAACAAAATTATTCTATTAGAGATTTACAAAAACATCCTATAAGTTGTTCTTTATTTTTAAATAAAACAACAATTTATTCTTATGATAAATCAGATCAAATGTTTGTTTCTTTAACTAAATATTATGATAGTTTAACAGGTGAAGTTAAAAATGAAGATAATATATTAGAATTATATCAAGATTTAGATGAAGTTGGAAAATATGAAAAAAGAGAAAATCCAAAAAAATTTAAATTATCTTTTACAAAAAAAACAGAAATGATATCAAATTTAATGGGAGATGTATTTCAAAGAAGTATATTACAGAAATTAAAATATATGACAAAATTTGAGAAAAATTCAATATTAATGAAAATAAATCCAAATAAAAAATCAGAACAAAAATTTAATCATTTAAAAAGAAAATCAATAATATTTGAAGCATATTTAAAATATGAAGATTTTTTACAAAGACATTTTTATGCTATAATTCAAGGAGCATCAGATTTAATTAAATTTTCATTTACTCATCATTTAAATTATTTATCTTGTGTTTTAGCAAATGAAGAACAATTTCCAAATAATATAAAAGTTTATGATGCAGAAACAAAAGAACTAATAAATTTAACTATAAATGAAACAGGAAATAATCCTACAATATTAATTATTTTTTCTTTAAGTTCAAAAGATTATTTAGCAAAAATGGAAATGATATATAGATTAAATAGAATTTATAAAAAAATTGGTAATTTAAAACATACTATTAATGTTCATTTATTTTATAGAGGTGAATTATATCCTTTTGAAAAAGATATTTATGAATTTAGAAATGAAGAAATTTTTAAACAAAAATATTCTTTAAATATTCTTCCTTCAAATATTTCTATTTTTCCCTTATTTTATGATAATAATGAAAAAGAAACTTGTGATAGTCAATTAAAAATATTTTTATTAGATAAAAAAAATAATGTTGTTTATAATGGTATTTGTGATGATATTAATTTAAGAGGTAGTATTGTAAATTTATATGAAAATTCTTATGTAAAATATCTCAAACATTATCCTTTAAATATAAATGAATTTACTACTGAAATTAAACCAGTAATTAAAGAAATGGAAAAAATTTTTGAAAGAAGTTTTATAACAAAATTAAATGATGATGAAATATTATTATATAGACCTTATATAAGTTTTTCTTATTGCAAATGTGTAAATTATATTGATGATAAATGTGATAATGATGTTTATGTAAATAATTTAAAATTAAGAATTTTAGTTAAAGAAAGACATAAAAATTTAATTTTAAAAAATATTGAATTAAAAGATTATTTTAAAAAAATAAAAGAATATGGAACAACTGTTTTAATTATTCCTATTCCTTGTGAAAATTTACAAATAGAATATATTTGCAAATTATGTAATCAAGAAATAGATAAAAAAAGAGGATTATATTATAATTCAGTAGAAAAAAGTTCATATTGTTTAAATTGTGAAAAAAAATTAAATTCTAATAAAATTAATTTGATTTTTATTAAAACAAATGATATTGATAAAGAAATAATTTCTGAATTATATAATAATATAAAATATGATTCAGAAATTGCTCCTTCATTAGGTCATAATTGTAAAATTTGTAATGAATTATTAATAAATGATTTTTATTTGAATTTAACTCATTTTAATCAATTAAGTAAAATTTCACCATTGTTACCTATTGATATTTGTTCAGATTGTTTTAATAAAATTGAAAAAGAAGAAGAATTTAAAAATAAAAAATTAAAAGAAAATTTCAATAAATTAGGTTTATCTTGTAATCATATGATTTATAGAAGAATAAACGCAATTAATTTAAATAATAATATAATTGATAAAACTGAACCAGTTGATTTTGAGTTGTAATTAGATATTTTTTTTTGTATAGTTTTTAATATTTTTAATATTTTTGATTCTTATAAAATGAAAAAAATTAAGATATATCCAAAATAATCGAAAATATTTATAATTTATTATTTTAAGGACTAATTATTTATTAGACATTTTTTTGGCTTATTGAAATGTTTAAATATAAAAAATATTATAGGAAAAAAATATAATTATAAATAATATTTTTAATTTTTTATAGTTAAACAATGTCTTTTTCTTCTGTAATTAATAATATAAAAACTATGATAAGTTATAGTAAAGATAATGAATTAATATTAAATGATAATGAAAGATTTGAAAAAGAACATGAATCAATGTTTGAAGAAATAAAAATTAAAAAAGCATCAACTGTAAAACCAAAAGAAATTAATAATATTTTAAGTAATAATTTAAAAAATTCATTCTATGATTGTTTTAGACAACTTATTTATTCCGCAGAAATCTTTATTAAAAATAATAAAAAAAATGAAGCTATAATTTCAATAAATGAAGCATCTTCAATTATAAAAAAAGCAATAAATGAGGTTTTATCAATAAATTTAAAAGAGAAAAAAGAAAGCAAAGGAAAATTTTTTTCAAAAGAATTTATTATAACAAATAAAGAAATTAAATGTTTTGAATCTTTTATAAAAATTGAAAATTTTTTAGATATATCAGATATAAATAATATAATAAATAGATTATTAGATTATGAAAATTTTGAATATTTATGTCATAAAGATGATATAATTGATTTTATAAATAGTTTAAAACAAATAATTATATTAAACAATCCTTCAAAATTAATTTTTCAAGTTTTAATCAAAAAACTTAAAAATTATATAAATTTTAATTTATCTTTTTCACTTCGAAATTCTGAAAAAGAGAAATTTGAAGAATTATTAAATTCAATTCCAAATAAACATTCAGAAACATATAATAATTTTAAAGAAATTCTTGTTAAAAAAGATGTTTATTTTCTTTTAAAACAAGATTTTCAAATTAATAATTATTTTGAAATATTAAGTCATTTTAAAGAATCTCTTGAATCTTTACCATATTATTATGAACAATATGAATTAATTGGAATTTATTCAAAAGAAATAATACCAATAATGTTAAAAGATCCAGTTTTTGAATTAGTGGAATTATATAAAGAAATAGGAAATTTCTTTATGAGATTTTTATTTTTCAAAAATTATATAATTGATACTTCTCTTCCAGAATCAGAAGATTGTATTACAGGTCATAATTATATTTTAATAAATAATGATCATAATGAATATGATTTAAGAAATATGAATTTTTTAGATATGAAAAAATATGAATTAACATTACAATATGATATATTACAAGCTTATTATAATGAAATAATAAATTTAATACTTGATTATTATATTAAACCTTTAATTTATTTTGATATAAGTTTTGAAATTCAAATGATTATTTATAAAATGCTAAAAAAATTATATTTTATATATCCTTCACATAGAAAAAAATTTATTGAATATATTCCAAATATTTTAAATAATATATCATATTTTAAAGAATTAAAAGAATGGAATGAATCTTTAGAATGTAGACATTTTAGTTATTATTTACTTTTAAATAATAAAGAAATTGGTCCTAAAATAAAATCTTTAACAGCTCTTCCTATAAATGATATAAAAACTGAATTTTTATTATTTCGAGATATAAATTTAAAATTAGGATTTTATAATCAATTAGAAGTTAATGCTAGAAGTTCAAAAGAAATTAAATTTGATTTTGAAGTTGATAATTTAATTTTATATTTTGCTTTTAATATTGAAAATGGTTTTGATATAAATGTTAAAATTTCTAAATATATAGACAAAAAATATTTTATTATAAGTGAAATAGAAAAAATTACTTCTTTTAGTGAAGATGGAAATAAAGAACAAGATATAAGAATAATAATATTTTCAAAAAATGCAGTTCCATTTACAATTGAATTTGATAATACATATTCATGGTTTAATTCAAAAACAATTCATTATTCTTCAGCAATATTACAATCAAAAAATTAGTTAAAAATTATATAAAAAATAATATTGATAAAATAAATTTCATTTTAATATCTTTCATTTTAATTTAATTTATTTTAAAAAAAAAGAATGAAAAATAAATTATTTTTTAATTAATTTAAAATAAAACTTAAATGCTTGCTTCAAAAATAACAAAAGCAAGAGAATTAGGTCAAAAAATAGTACATAAACCAGAATTAAAAGATTTATCAGAAATAGCATTAAAAACTGTAGCAAATAATTATTTATTATATAAAGAATTAGAAGGTTTAGATTATAAATATAAAATAAAAGTATATGAATTAATGTCAGTTGATTATGATATAGAAGATATATTTCCTATTATAGAATATGAACCTTTTTGGGAAAGAGTATGTAAAAAACATTTTAAAAGTGAAAATTGTTCTGGAAATGGAAATTCATGGAAACAATGTTATGCAGAAAATTATGTAAAAAATTTAATTACAAATTATAGAGTTTCAGAAGGAGAAAAAATTTTAGAAGAATTAAAAAGAGTTTGTAATCTTGTTAAATATAATATATTTAATTTAGAAATTCCTACTTTTTCATGTAGTTTTGATATTAGTTTTATTCCACAATATTTTTTAAATTTAACAACTTTAAATTTAAAATATTCTCCAATTTTAAGAGATAATAATAAAGATAAAAATGAAGAAATATTTATTAAAAAATTAGAACCAATTGGAGATGAATATTCTCAATTTGGAATAAGAATTCCAGATTTAAAAAAATTTTGTGTTTTAATAACAGATTTATCTTATTTTTTATCATTAACTTTATGTGGAAATTTAGTAGATGATGAAATGATAAAATGGTTAGTTCCAGGTTTAATAACAAATCAAACTTTAAGAGAATTAGATTTATCAAGTAATAAAATAACTGAAAAAGGAATGATAAAAATAGCTTCTTATTTAGTTAGAACTAGAAGTTTAATTAGTATAGATTTAAGTAATAATTTAATTGGAGGAGAATCTTCTTTTGCAATTGGATTAGTTTTAAAAGAAAATACAAAATTAAAAATATTAAAATTAGCAATGAATAGATTTGATGATTTAAATGGTTCAAGAATAATAAAAATGTTAGCTAAAAATAATTATTTAGAAGAATTAGATTTATCTTCAAATTTATTAGGTCAAGAAAGTATTAAAAATTTAAATTTAGCATTAAAATTTAATGGTACAATTAAATCTATTGATTTAAGTCATAATGAAGTTTCAATGAATGAAGAAACTTTAAAAATTGCTGAAACTCATCCTACTTTAGGAGCTTTAGATTTACGTCATACTAATTCTGAAGATAAATTATTAAAACAATTAGATGAATGTTTAGTTAAAAAAGCTATTAAATTACAATTAACTAATAAAAATCATTTAGTAAATAAATAAATAATATCTTAATATTAATGTTATTATTTATATTTATACTTTATTGTATAATTAATTATTATTACGGGAAAAAATATATTTTTATTTAGTGAAAAAAATACAAATTCTTGAAATAATATATTCTTACTTCAAAAAAAGTTCTTTTTGGTTTTTGGAAATAAAAAAAAATAAAATGGAAGTAATAATAAATAAATTGTTTTAAAAAAAAGAATATATAAATTAGAAAATATCTCTTCCTTTTGAATTATATAAAAAATTAAAAAAAAAGAGAATTGGAATGAATTAATTATTTTAAATAGGAATTAAGAATAATTATTTTATATTAAAAACAAAATTAAAAATATTTATATTTAAATATTATATATTTTAAATTTATTTATTGAAAAATGAAAATTGTTATATTTATTAAAAAAGCATTTGAATAATAAATATATAAACATCAAATAATGAATAATTAAATTTTAATAAAAAATAAAAGTTCAATCCATAAAAAAAAATATTATTGAAAAATGTCAAAACTTTCTTTCCTATCACTATCAATAACTATAATATTAATATCAAAAATAGAAAACATCCAATTTAAAGTAACAGGAGAAAAGGAAAAATATTGTTTTTCAAAAATGATATTAGAAGACGACATAATAACTTTAAATTATGTAATATCTGCAGAAAGTGAGGAAAAAATAAGAACAACATTAACAAATTTAGATAAAAATAAAGTAATATTTGAAGAAGAAGAAGTCGATTATGGATCATATAAAAGTGAAGAAGGAGAAGATTCTGGAAAAACAGAATTATGTTTTATTCCTTTAAATGATCATAAATATTATATAAGTTTTGATTATTATGTTTCAAGTGAAGAAGGAGTTGTTAATGAATTAGCAAATGATAAAGATATTCAAGGAATGGGAGAAGAATTAAAAATTGTTACTTCTGCTTTTAATGAAATTGAAAGTAATTCAAGACATATTAATGATAGAAGATATAGACATGCTAAAATTTTAAATAGAATTATTGAAGGTGTTGAAAGATTAACTCTTTTTAAAATTACTGTTTTTTCTATTTTAAGTTTATTACAAGTTTTTATTATTAAAAGATTTTTTGGACCGGATAAAAGAGTTTCTAAAGTTAAAGGAGCTTTTTCTAATGAACTTTAAATACTTTTTAGTTTTTTGTTATTTATTTTTTATAATTTAATATTAGGATATTTTATTTATTTATTTTTTTTTTTTTATTATATTTTATCATAAAATTTTTTTTCAAATAATTGAATAAATCTAAATTTAAATGAAATAAAAAGAAATTTATATAAAATTAAAAAATCAAATAATAATATCTAAATTATTTTTTTTTTCATTTTCTTATAAAATATTTTTTTTATTTTTCATTCATTATATCATCATCATCTTCATTTAAATTAATAGGATGAACACCATCATCAATAATAATTTTATTTTCATCATCACTAGAATCAATTTTAATTTCATTATTATGATTATTATTTTTTCCATAAATATTTCTAACAGCAAAAATATTTCTACTTAATCCATTTCCCATTTTTTGTCTTCTTTTCAAATTTCCATTTTGAGACACTGAATTTTCTTCAGAAAAATTTTTTTTTTTAACATTACTATTATTATTTTTATTATCTTTTTTAACACTTCTTTCTTTTTTTCCCTTTTTTCTTTTTCCTTTAACAAAAGAAACTCCATCACTAAAATTATTATTATTCAAATTACTATTAAAATCTCCATTAACTCCAAAAATAACTTCACTACTATTATTATTAAAATTATAATTCAAATTATTATTATTACTATTATTATTATTATTACTATTATTATTATTGTTATTATTATTATTATTGTTATTATTATTATTATTTAATTCCAAAAGTAAATTTCTTTTATCAGCTTCCATTTTTTTCATATCTTCCTCAGAATAAAGTAATTCGACAATATCATTTTGTTTAAAAATATCTGCTTTAAAAGCTCCTCCAGAATAAACAGTAGTTTGAACATTTTGTTTTTGTTTTGCTCTTTTTAAAATTCTTTCTTCAATAGTTCCTGCAGTAATTAATCTATAAACATAAACTGTTTTAGTTTGTCCAATTCTATGAGCACGATCAGTAGCTTGAGCATCCATAGTAGGATTCCAATCATTATCATAGAAAATTACAGTATCAGCTCCAGTTAAATTTACTCCTAATCCTCCTGCTCTTGTACTTAATAAAAAAGCAAAAATTTTATCATTTGTTTGAAATTCATTTATCATATCTCGACGATCTGCTATTTGAGTTGAACCATCCATTCTAAAATAAGTATATGAACGTTTTGCCATATATTCTTCTAATATATCTATCATATGTGTCATTTGACAAAAAATTAATACTCTGTGATTTTCTTTATATAATTTTTTTAATAATTCATCTAAAGCTTTTAATTTCGCACAATCACTTATTAATCTTTCAAATGATGGAAGTTCTATTTGAGTAAATCCTATTTTATCGAATAAAGGAGGTAAAAGTCCTTTTGGGAAATTTATATTTTGAGATTGGGATATTGAATTGTATATATAATTTAATTTTTTATTTATTATATTGTGGAATTGATTATAGGTTTCTCCATATAATATTTTATTTATTTGGAGATTGTGGTTTAAGTTGTTTTGATTTATTTGTAATTGTCTATTTGAACATAATATTCTTGGTGTAAATGATATTGCTTTTGGAATATAACATCTATGAGTTAATAAATAATTGTTTATTTGAGTTTTTTGAATTAAAGGTGTTGATAATATTAAAAATGGTAAATTTGTTTTTTGGGAAAATATTTTTGAAGGGATTTTATTTTCTGGGAATATATTATTTGATATATATAATGATATTTTATTTTTTATTTTATTGTCTTCTGAATATATATTTAATCTTTGTAATTGAGTGAAATAATGAATTAATGTTATTTGATTTATTAATAAATCTGTGTTTAATATTTGTTTAAAAACATATGTTGGGAAATTTAATAATGGAACAAAATTAAATAAATCATTATATGATGGTGTATAATTTGAATAATAACATTCATCGAAATTATCTCTATTATAAATATATAATTGTTTAGGAATATAATTTCTTCTATTATATAATCCAAAGCATAAATCAAATATCATTTTAGGTAAAATATAATTTATAACAGAATAATTATTAATTCTTAAATAAACATCACCATTCATTAAATTAAAAACACTTTTTCCAATATTTTCATTAATTAAATCTTTAAAAGTAAAAGGAACCTTTCCAAAATTTCTTTCAAACAATTCTGGATGATTACAAACTTTCCTAAATTGCATAACTAAATTCATTAAATTAGTAACTTTAAATTTCGAATCCGTAGTTAAAAATAAATCACTAATATTAGACAATTTTTCTTTAATAGAATTATATAATTTTTTTTGTTTTTCAGTCATAACACATTTAATTTCAATTTCTTTTTTAGGCCCAATTTCATGTTCAACATCTTTTTTAACTCTTCTAAGCATAAAAGGTTTTAAAATTTTATGTAATCTTTTTAATTGTTCTTGATTTAATTCTCCTTTATCTTGAGAATGAGCTTCAATATCTTTAGAAAACCATTCTTGAAATTGTTCATGAGAATCGAATAAATTTGGCATAATAAAATGTAATAAAGCCCAAAGTTCACTCATAGAATTTTGAATAGGAGTTCCAGTTAATAATAATCTATTTCTACAATTAAAAGATAATAAAGTATTCCATCTTTGAGAAGCAATATTTTTTATAGCTTGAGCTTCATCTAATATCATATAATTCCAATTTACTTTATGAAATACTTTTTCATCACAAACTACTAATTGATATGATGTTATACAAACATGAAAAGATGATGATTTAATATATAATTGTGAGGAATTAAAAAATTTTCTTAATGTTTTTCTTTCTCTTAATGCTCCCCAATATGGAAGAACTTTTAAAGAAGGACAAAATCTATTTAATTCTTGTTGCCAATTATATAATGTTGCATTTGGAGCTATTACTAAAAATGGACCCCAGTTGTTTTTATCTTCTGATAAATGAGCTAAAAATGATATTACTTGAATTGTCTTTCCTAATCCCATTTCGTCTGCTAATATTCCGTTTATTCCTTGCTCAAATAAATTGTCTAACCAACGAAGTCCTTTTAATTGGTATTCTTTTAATTCACCACGAAATGATTTTGGGACTTCGATTAATTGAGATGAGGAATTGTTTATTATGGGCTTGTCTAAACGGTCTATTTGGTTTTCTTCCGTTGTTTGATCTATTATATTATTATTGTTGTTATTAATATTATTGTTATTTATATTATTAATATTATTACTGTCATTTATATTATTATTATTATTGTTATTATTATTATTATTGTTATTACTATTATTATTATTATTAATATTATTATTAATATTAATATTATTGTTGTTGTTGTTATTGTTGTTTAATTGTTCTGTTTGTTTTATATTTTGAGAGTGAGTGTTTATTTGGAATATATTATTTTGAATTTTTACTTCTTCTCCTCCTAATGTTTTACGTATTTTATTTAAATTTTGATCAAATTCTGCTGCTTTTTGTCTTTGTTTTAATATTAAATTATTTACATCTTCACGAGCTTTTTTTTCATCTATATCTACTTTAATTGATTGGAATAATATTTTATTTGTTTTTGTATTAACTAAAACACTTTTTCCAGATATTATTTCTTCTTTATAATTTGGATTATTAGATAAATTATTTATAATATTATTTTTATTTTGATTTTCATTTTTTTCTTTTTCTTTATCTTCTTGAGGCATAAATGCTCCTAAATGTTTATACATCATTAAAGAATAAATATCACTTTGTTTTAATAAATATTCCATTCTTTTTTTTCTAATAATTTCTTCTTGTAATTCATCTTCTTTTTTCTTTTTATCAATTTCAATTTTATCTTTTTTTTTTTGAATATCAACAATTTCTTTTTCTCTTTTTCTCCAATAAACTAACATTTCTCTTTGTAATTTTCTTGCTCTTATATTACATTCTTTTTGAGCTCTTTGAATTCTATTTACTTTTCTTCTTATTTCTTTTTGAACTAAATTAACTAATCTTTTTGTTAAACCTTCTGTTTCATTTTTTGATTTTTGATATATTCTTGGAAATTTTGGTATTTCATGTTTTGATAAATCATCCCAATAATCTTTTAATCTTTTATTATCCATTTTTTCTTTTTCTGCTTTTGATATATTTTGATATTTTTTTCTTCTTTGTTCTATAAATTTTAAAGCATCTTTATTTTGTTTTTCTATACTTGAAAAATTATTTATTTTTCTTTTATATAAATTATTTTTTTCATAATTTCTTCCTAATATATCATTTCCTCTATTTGAATATATTTGATTTTCTGAAATTTTTCCAAATTTTGGTAAATGTTTAAAATCTATTTTATATTTATTAATTTTATAAATTTCACTAGAAGATATTCCTATTTTTTTCATTTGATTATTTGAATTGTTATTATTCTTTTTTGTTTCTGAATTATAATTTCCAAATATAAAATTTTCTAAAGTTTTATTCATATAAGGATAATATTCTTTATTATAAAAATTTTTAACATCTTTCTTAGGAATATAATAAAAATTAGTTAAAAAAGTAGAATATGAAGGAATTTGATTTAAAGAATTTGAACGCTTTAAATTTAAGTATTTTATTTCATTTGATAATTGATTAATTGTTGTATTTAGTTGAGATATAGGAATAATAGAATGAGGATTATATATTGATTGATGAGACTTTTGAAAATTTTTTTCTTGATGATTTTTTTGTGACTCCTCTTTATCATTCATTTCTGGATTCAAAGTTTCCATTATATTTAATAATTTTTCATTTTTTTATATTGGATAATAATTATTTTCATTTATTTAGTTCTTTTTTTTATTTATTTTTAAAAAATGATTTTTTCATATAAAATAAATTTATTTTTTTCTTTAAATAAATAAAAATATGTCGTTTAATTTCCAAAATACAAATATTCATAATAATAATAAAATAGAATCAAAAGTAAATAAAATTAAATTTTCAAATGAACAAAGTTATCAAAATAAAATATTGAATAAAAATAAAATAAATAATATAAATGAAAATGAGAAAAAAATGAATGAAAAATTTAGCGGGAAATATACAAATAAAAAAAGTGATTCAGATGATTTTAATTTTGAAAACATAGATTTAGATGAATATTTTGGAAGTCAAATAAGAGGAAATTCTCAAAGTGTAAAACAAACAAGTAAAAAATCATATAAGAGAAATATAGCAAATAAACTTTTAATCTCAAAAAATAATTTTACTATTTCTAGTTCATCTAAAATAATTTCATCTAATAATAATAATGAATTAAATAATAATTATAATATTTTTACTTCAAAAAATGAGTTTATGAAAAATTTTTGTCATAGTTTTATTGATTGTTTTTTTAATCATAAAGAAGAATTACAATCTATTAAAAATGAAATAGAAAAATTAGAATGGATGTTTATTAATAGTCATATTACTTCAACTAATGCTGCTTATTATATGGGACAAATGCCTATTATTAATAATAATAATAATAATGTTAAATATGTTGTTAGTTCTGAAAATAAATTTTCTTATCATTCTGAATTTAAAAATAAATCAAATAATAATGAAAATGATATTAATAATTCTAATAATGAATGTAATTATTCTGCTACTTTTGGAAAAAGAAAAAAAAATAATAAAAATAATATTATTAATGAAGATATACTAAATACAAATCAAAATGATTTAAATAATAATACTAATTATAATAATTTAAATACATTTAATTCAAATGATAAAAATAAATCAAATTCAGGTTCTTTTGATTTATTATTTTCAACAGCAAATAAAATAAATGAAAAAAAAGAACAAAATTATAAAGAAAGTATAAAAGAAGAAGAAGAAGAATATAATATATCAAATAAAAAATTAGAAGAAAATAATATATTTCATACTGAAATAGATGAATTAGGAGATATAAAAAATATAAATTTAAAAGATATAAAAGATGATGAATTTGATTCATTTATGTTAAGATTAAAAAATAAAAAAAATTCATTACCAAATCAAGAAAAAAATATAAATAATGAGAATAATAAAATTATAGAAATAAAAGCAAAAAAAAAAAGTAGTTTTGAACCAACTTCAAATTCAAAAAATAATTTAATAGAAACAGATTTTATTGCAGGAAATAAAAAAGCAACTTATAAACCAAATGAAAAAACTAAAAAATTACTTGAAGAAATGGATAAAGATATTAAATTTTTTGATGATATTGATGATGCTTCAAAAACAAAATCAAAAATTAAAAATATGTTTCCTGAAAAAAAAAGTATGAATAAAAAAAGAAATTATAATGAAAGTATGAAATTTATTACAAATCAAAATAATTTAAATAATAATATTCTAAAAGAAAATAATTCTAATAATAATAATAATTCAACAGAAAATAATTTTAATAATAACAATGATAATATTCAATCTGTAAATGAAAGTTCTGATGAAAATGAAGTAATAAATTTAAAAAAAAAATTAAAGAAATATCCTGCTTATAGATTAAATAAACAAATTTCAAAAGAAAAAGAAATAAAAAAAGAAAATAATCATATTGATAATAAAGAAAAGGAAAAAAATTCAAAAGAAAAAATATTAGAAGAAAAAAAAGATGAAATAATTAATAAAAAAGAAATTATTCCTATAAAAATCCAAAATTTTCAATAGATGGCATAGACAAAGGTGAATACTTTTGTCTATGCCGTTTAAATAATAATAATAACTATATTAATAATTGTACAATTTGTAAAGGGGAACAAATTATAAATAAAAATAATTATTGTAAAAGTTTTTATGAATATATTCTTCAATATAATAATAATAATATTAATGTTAATGATGAAACATTTAAATTAATTATCGAAAAACCTAAACTTAATCATAAATATTATTCTTTATATAATGATATTCAAAAATTTTTTGATTATCAATATAGATATATTTCTTTTATTTTATTTCATTTTTCTCAAAAAGATAATATTCAATTTGAAAATCGTATAGAAGAAAATTTTAATATATTATCAGATAAATTTAAATATATATTTCAAATAGGAAATAGAAGTTTCTTAACAAAAGTAGCAGAAAAAGATGCAAGTATAAATTGTAATATGTATTTAAAATTATTAAAAATTGAAAAATCACTTGAAGAAGAATATCAATTAGAATTAAGTGATGGTTATAAATCAATATATTCAATAATAGATAATAATAATCCAATAAAACAATTAATTATATCAGGAAAAATATATCCAGGAATAATATTAAATATTGGATTAAGTTTAATTGATAATATAACAGAAGATTTTAAAGTATATATTAAAATATTCTATAATTCATTAAAATTAATTTATGATGAAAATGATATTGAATTAGGTCCAATTAAAAACGAAGAATTTATGTTTAAAAATATATCTGAATTATTAACTGAAGGAGGAGAAGTTTCAAATATAAGTATAATGGTAATTAAAAAATATGATTTTTATATTAATAATTTTTCAAAAAAACAAAGAATTTCAAGAACAAAACAAGATGAAATTGAACAAGAATTACAAGAAAATGTTGAAAAATATTATAATAATGAAAATGAAGTTAAAAAAGAAGATGAAAATGATTTTTATAAAGAACCTGATAATTGTGTTATTTGTTTTAGAATAATTTGTGTTGATTCTCTTGTTTATAAATGGATGAAAGATAAAAATTCTAATTTTCAAATTAATTATATTAATGAATTATCTAAAATTAAATGTATTTTAGATTTTTCTGTTAAAAGTATTGATATTTATGAAAATTTTGAAGAAGGAAAAATTTATAATATTTATTTACTTAATATGATGAAAAAAGGAAAAAATTTTTTAATTAATTCAACAGAAAAAAATTGTATTAAATTATTTGTTAATGATATGTCTTTTTTTAAAGAAGAAATAATGGATAAAAATTTTAAAAATGAAGAAATTTATAAAGAAGTTATGAATAATGTTATTTTAAATTTTAAATTAGATAAAATTAATTTTGATATTTGTGATTATTTAACTACTATTAATTTTGAATATGGAATAATAAATATAAATGATCAATTTTCTTTCTATGGATTATATTCATATTATATGGATAAAATCATTAAAAAAGAATCTATAAGTAATAATGAAAATCAAAAAAATAGTATTAGATATATTTTTTTTATTGGATTAAATGGTTTTAATATTCTTCTTCAAATTCATGATATTAATTTTTTTAATTTTAAATTTAATGGGAAAAATAAAAGAATATATTTATGGAAAAATATTTTATTTAAAACTCTTTTATATTTTGATGAAGATTTAAATCAATTAGTTTCAGTAAATAATCAAAAATTTAAAGAAGGGAATGAAAAATATTTATCTAATATAATTATTCATTTAGAAACTTTTAACTATTCAATATTTAAATCAATTAATAAAGGAAATGAATATAATAATTTAAAAAATAAAGAAATTAAACAAGAATTGTTTAAAAAAATAGAAAAATCAATAAATTAAATAAATAATAATAAAATAAATTATTCTAAATTAAAATATAAAATTTCTATAAGATATATAATAAGTATATTATTTTATTTAAATATTATTTAGATGAGAAATAAATTTATAACAATGGTTGAGTTCATAAAATTATTCTTGAATGATTACCAAAATTTAATAAAATTGTTTTTAACTAATATTTTTTCACTAATAATTAATGATAATTTAATTCTAAAAAAAAAATATTTTGGAGATAATCTTTTTAATTTTAACCAAAAAATATTTTGGAAATAGTCATTTTAATTTTAGTTCAATTAATCTTAATAATAATATATTATTATATTTTCTGGAACAAATATTATATATGATAATTATTTAATTATATTTAATAATGATAATTATATTTTTAATTATTTTTTTGCCTATATAAATTTTAATTAAAATAAAAAAAATAACTATTTTCTCATATAGAGATAAAGATTTGTTTTATAATTCTAATATCTATCTTAATTTTTATTTGAATTTCTTCAAAATAAAATGAAAAAGTAAACTCTATTTTAAAAAATAATGTCTTGATATTCCAAAAGAAAATAAATTTTGAATTAATTAATGAATTTTCTTTATATAACAATTATATATTTCAAAAAAAAGTTGAATTTTACTATAGAACAATAATTTTAATTATTACCTTCATAAAAAAGATGAAAAAAAAAAACTATATAACAAAGAATTAAAAAAAAAAATATATAAAAATGTCAAGATTAGAAGTAAGTGCAAAAAAAGAAATAAAAACATTTCAATATTTTACAGATGGTTACAAAAAAATAATATCAGAAAAAGATTTATCATTTTATAAAACAAAAGATCAAGGAAGTGATTTAAGTAATTTTACCTATGTATTAAATAAATATACAGGTAATGATTATTGGAAATTAAATAATTATTTAAGAACAGGTCAAGTAATAGATTTTAAAGAAAGTGAATTAAAATCATGGGCTTATTGTCTTCATAGTTCATTACTATTTAGACAATCAGATGTAAAAAATGGAATTGTTGTTTATAGAGGAGTTAATCTTCCTGTTCCAAGTGATTGGAAAATTGGAAAAAAATTTTATTTTGGAGAATTTGTTTCTACTTCAAAAAAAGAAAATGTTGCTATACAATTTGCAAATGGTGGTCCTATAATGGTTATTACAATTAAAAATAATGGAATAAATGGAAGAAATAATTATTGCAGAGATCTTACTGAATTATCTGCTTATAAAAATGAAGAAGAAGTTTTAATTACTGCTTTTTGTCTTTTTACTATTACTAATATTAAGGGAAATTATTATTATTTAGATTGTGAAGGTTATTAAATATATAATTTTAAAATTAGGTTTTTAATTTTTTTTTATAATTTAATTATTAATATTAGTATTATCATAATATTAAAATTATTAGATTTTATGATAGAGGGGAGGGAATAAACCAAAATAAACTATTTTTTTAAAAAAATAAAAATAATAATTAATATTTATAAAACATTCTAAAATTATTTAAACTATAATTTCATAATAATTGGAATATTCTAAGATTTTACACTTTAATAAATTAAATATTTTTAATCATTTCAATTAACTTTTCTAATTTCCAAACCTTTAAATAATTTAATTGTTTGATTAAAAATTTTTAATTTTTGATAATTTATAGTATTTTTCAAGAATTCCTTTTTTCTTTGATAAAACGTATTTTCTTAGATACTATTTTATTGTTTTCTCTTTTTTATTTTCTTCTTTTTATTGTTTTTAAATAATTGACTTTAAGTAAAGATAAAATATTTAATTTATATAAATAAATAATATTAAAATAAATAATAATAGATAAATTTAATATTTTTATTTTTCTGAAAAATTATTATATTCAAAATATTTTAAATTATTAAGAGTTTTTCTTCCTGTAGTTAAATTAATATAAATTTTTTTGTCTTTAATATTTTTTTCAAGAAGAGTATTTTTTCTTTGACTAATTTGTTGATTTTTTTTTGTTCTAGTCGAAGAAAATTTATCATTCCAGTTTTGTGATTTATTATTATAGCTTTTTTTAACAGTTAAAGTTTTTTTATTTTTCTCTTTACTTTTAGAAATTCTATAACTAGAATTAATATTTTTATTAAAAGATTTTTTTCCTTCATTAAATAAAGTTTTTTTAATATAAACAACTTCTTGTTCATTTTCATTATTTGAAAAAGATGGATTTGTAATATTATTATTTATTTTAATATTATTTGGAGTTTGAAAATTAGTATTTAAAGTAGCATTTGTTGTTATTGAATTTAAACTTTTATTTGACATTTTCAAAAATTTTTTATTTTGAGATTTAGATATAACTAAATATTTATTACTTTTTTGAGAATTTAAAGTTAACTTTTGATGATTATTATTATATTTATTATCATTATTATCATATATTTTTATCATATAAAAATTATTTGTTTCTGTTTTTGTTCTTACTTTATTTATTTGATTTTTTTCTTTACTTAAAAATAAATTTTTATTATTATTATTTGATATTAAATTATTGTAATTTTCATTTAATAATTTTTGACGTGATTGTGATTTATAAAAAGGAATTTTTTTGATTTCTGATTTATTATCTTTATGAAACATTTGAATTGTAGATTTCGTTCTTCTATTTTTTGTTAATGTTTCTTTTTTTTTATTTATTTTACTTTTTTCATTTTCTTCATGAACTTTTAATGATTGAGATTGCTTTTTATTCATTGAATTATCTTCTAATTTTTTAAATTTATTTCTTGGATTTTGAGTTATTATATTATTCTTCTTATTATTCTTATATTTAATTATACTTATTTTCTTATAATCATCCATTGTCAATTTTAATGTATTATTTTTTTTATCTAATAAATTATCTTCTTTATTCCTTTGATGATGACTATTTACTTTTATTGTTTGATAATTTCTATTATTACATTTATTTTCTTTCATCAAAGTCATTAAATTTTCTATTATTTTATCATTTCTCTGATTTTTTTCTTTAACAAAATCAATTTCTTTTTCAATTTCTTTATAATCATAAACTTTATTAATTTTTAAATCTATACTCACTGTAATATCATCATTCACACCAATATTATCTATTGTTGTTTCTGATATACTTCCTTTATTTGCTTGATTAGAATTAAAAGATTGATTTTTATCTATTGAACTTAATATATTTGAAAATTCTAATTTTAATCTAAATTTATCATTAAATTTAATTTTTGTTAAATTTTCATTTTTTTTTCTATACATTTTCATAATGTTGTTTATACTTCGATTGACAAAACAAGGATATTTAATAAATGATTGATATTGAATTAATTCTTCGAAAAATAATTTGGTTAAATTAATTGAATAATAAGCGGGTAAAAATTCAGAAAAATCATTCCAAATTAAAAAATCTTTGAATTTTGAAACATAATGTATTTTCTTATGTAAAATTATTGTATTTATTTTCATCTTATTATAATCTTTTGAGTGTATATTATATTTTTGTAAATTCGAATTTATAATTTTTGATAAGTTAATTTCTAACATTTATTAAAATTAAAATTTATTTTTTTTATTTTTAATATTAATTTATTTAAAAAAAAAAATAGATTGAATTAAAAAATGCCATTGATTAACAATTGGTTAGAAGAAATGATTACACATAAATTATTTATGATATCAATTTTAATAATAATTACTTTTAAATTTATTAAATTTTTTTGGAAATATAAATCTAATGAAGGAATAAATGAAATTAATTTTGATTCTTTATCAATTGCCGAAAAAAAAATTTTTCTTATAACGAAATTTAATACTTCTATAAATAGAAATGAACCTAAAGAAAGGGAAAAATTTATAAAAAAATGTAAAATTATTTTTATAATATATTATAGTTTATAAAAAAATATACGGAAATAAAGGCGAATTTTTATATGAAAAGTTATCTAGACCTGCAAAAAAATCTAAAAAAAAAAATTTAAAAGTTCAATTTTCAGATAATATTGAAATAAGTAGAAACTAAATCAACTTTTTTTAATTTATAATAAATATAATTTATTTATAAATAAAAAACAAAACTAAATATAAAATAAAAAAATTAAAAATAATATTTTTAAATAACTTTTACGAAATAAATATAAAAAAAGAAAATAGGAAAAAAAAAATGGATTATGAAGACTACGCTGCAATATTACATAACAAAGGAGAAGATTATTATATAATAAAAAAAATAGGTGAAGGAGCAACATCATTTGTATATTTATCTTTTAATAATAATAATGATAAATATGCAATTAAATTATATATTGATGATCAAGCATATCAAACTGAAACTTTATTATTAAAGAATATACCATATAATAAAAATATAGTTAAATTAATAACATATGGAGAAGGATCTTTAGAAAGAGGAAGTTCATTAGAAAATTATGAAATAACAAGTTATTTTTCAAATGAAGAAGTTAAATTTGCAATTTTAGAATATTTACCAAATGGAGAATTATTTAATTATATTAAAATACCAGATATAGGTTTTAATGAAGAAATAACTCGTAAAATATTTTATGATTTATTAGAAGCAGTTGAAACTTGTCATAAAAGTGGAATAAGTCATGGAGATATAAAATTAGAAAATATATTATTAACAGAAAATTTTAAAATAAAATTAATTGATTTTGGTTTTTCTAGAAATTTAAATGATGGATTAATTTATGAAAATATAGGAACTAGTTGTTATATTTCTCCTGAAGTTTATCAAGCTGCAACAAAAGGTTTTGATGGAATTAAAAATGATATTTTTTCAATGGGAGTTATTTTATTTATTTTAATTTTTGGTTTTTTTCCTTTTGATAATGCTACTTTTGCTGATAATAGATATAAATTTATTATTAATGATAAATTTGAAGATTTTTGGAAATCAATTCCTTATCAAATTGATGTTTCTATTTCTAATAATTATAAAGATTTATTTGAAAAATTAGTTTGTTATGAACCTGAAAGAAGATTAAGTTTAAATGAAATTAAAATGCATTCTTGGTTTATTCATAATAATAATGAATTTTTTACTTTACCTTTTGATGATTGTAATATTGGAAATAATAATAATAATGGAAATCTAAATAAATTTGAAGAAGAATATTTAAAAGAATTTCAAAATAGAAAAAATTTAATTGATGCTGCTTTGAAAGAATAGATTTTTTTATATATTTTTTTAATTCATGATATGAAAATAAAAAATGTTGAACAATTATTATATTCATTTAAATTATGAATATTTATATTTTAATTGAGATATTTTATATATATTGAAAATTTAAAAAATATTACATAATTAAATTATAAAAAATAGTGTCTAATTTTTTTTATTAACTAATAAATATTTTTTTAAATAAAAAATATAAAGAATAAAAAATAATAAAAAAAATAAATAACAATTATAAAAAAAAGAAAAATAATGTATTCCCTAAGTAAAGAATTAAATAATGAAAAACTAAAAATCAAAAACAATAAATTAATAAAATCTCAAATAATAAATCCAAATGTAAGTAATAAATATCTTCAAAGTAAAATAGGACAATTACAATTAAGTAAATCAAGATATAATCCAGAATTTAGAATTCCACAACATGCAAAAATAAAACCTCCAAAACATTTTTTTGGTCATGTAAAAAATCAATATTATGTAGAAGGAAAAGTAGATGAAACTCATATTTATCATCCAATAAGTTCTTTTGAAGATAAATTAAATAATCAAATGAAAAGAATTTCTAATAAATATGGTAAAGTAGAAAGTAGACAAATTTTTTATCCTAATATTAATACTGAATTTTATTGGAGATCAATTCCTAATTTTGAAATGTATAGACAATTAAAAGTTATTGAAAATAGATATAGTGGATTAAGAAATAAATTAAAATATAGATTAAAACCTATTGGTTATGTTCCTAATGATAATTTAAATAAATTAGCTCAACATATTTTTGATAATGATCCTACTGTTAAAAAAGCCAGAAGTCAATTATTAATTTTAATTTCTTCTTCTAGAAAAAATCAATATACTAATACTAATGAAGAAGATTTTGAGTAAAATAAATTTTTTTTTTTAAGTTTTTATTCTATTATTGAATATAGTATTTTATATTGTTTAAATAAAAAAAGTTATTTTAAATGTTTTTTTATTAAAAAAAAAAATTAAATACCTCAAAAAAATAAAAAAAAAATGCTAGAAAACACAGAAAAAATGAATAAAACGTCATTTCAAAATAAAAATAATACACCTGAAAGTATAAAAACAATAAGTACAGATTTAAATTGTCATATAAATACATATAATTCAACAGAAGAAGATAATATAAATATAAAAAAGAGTAATTTTAATTCAGGAAGATGGAGTGAAGATGAACATCAAAAATTTATAAAAGGAATTTTAGAATATGGAAATGAATGGAAAAATGTACAAAAAATTATTAAAAGTAGATCAAGTACTCAAGCTAGATCTCATGCTCAAAAATTTTTTTTAAAAATTAAAAAAAGTTTATTTGATTTAAATAAAAAAAATCCTAAAAATATTAAATTAAATAATGATGGAAATATTGATATTGAAACTATTTTAAATTATGTTATTATGATTATTTCCAATGATAAAAAAGGAAAAATTGAATTGAGTAATAATCAAAAAGAAAAATTAATTAGTGTTATTAATTGTAAATTTTATAATGATAATTTAAATAATAAAAATGAAATTGAATTAGACTCTGAAAATGATAAAAATTTAAGTGAAATAAATGATAGTATTTCCTATAAAAAAAATTTTAATGGAAAAAATAAAATTTTTAATATTCAAAAAGGTATTTCTCATAGACAATCAATGGAAATTTCTGAAAATAATAAAAATGAAAAAAAAAATAAAAATAGAATTAATGATAATTTAGGAACTAAAAATTGTTATGAAGAAATGAAAGAATTTTTTGTAAAAAATAAAAATATAAATAATAATAATTTAAATAAAAAAATACAAAATCGAAAAAGATTTAATAGTATGTTTACAAATGATAATTTTGAAAAATTTAATGAAAATTTATTTGGTATTGATATGAATATTTATAAAAATTTTTTCCCTCAAAAAAAAAGAAAATTATCAGAACAAATATCTATAAATAATACAGATACAAAAAAAAATACTTTTAATCTGGATTTTGAAGAATATAATATTGATATTGAAAAAAATAATAATAATAATGATTTCATTCAATATTATAATGAAAAAGAAGAAAATAATGAATTTAATATTATTCCTATTTATGATGTGGAATATGATGGATTTAAAATTCCAAATTATACTGATACAAATATGAGTGAAAATCCTCCTTTTTAAAAAATTTTATTTTGTTATAAAAAATTATATATTAATTCTTATTTATTTAATTGATAACTATGAGAAATAATTTATTTAATTACAAAAAAAAAATTTATCTTTATTTGAATATAAAAATAAGTTTTTAGAAAGAATTTATTAAAAAAAATGTATAAAAATTAATTTTATTTTTTTAATTAAAAAACAAATTGAAAAATATTATTAAATAATAATGAATTAATTTAAATAACTTAAATAATGAAAAGTCTTTTAATAACAGAAATTGATGAAAAAAAAAGAAAAAATTCTACTAAAATTATTCCAAAACCAGAAACTTCAAAAAAAAAAGAAGATAAAAAAAAATCTTCATATTTTTTAGTAAAAAATAAAAAAATTTATGAGAAAGCTAAAAAAGAATTAATGAATTATTTAGTAGATCAACAATCAAAATATACTAATTTAGATAAAGCAATTGAATATTATGAAAATCAAATAGAATTATATAAAACTAAAGTGAACAGTAATAATATTATAATTAAAGAAAAACATAAAATTTTAAAATCAATGAATGATTATTTTAATGATTTATTATTAAAAAATATTGTTCCTGTTGATGATGGGAAAATAAAAGAAAAAGAAAATGAAAAAAATGAAATTAAAAATGAAATTGATACTCTAAATCAAGCTTTAGAAATATATAAAAGTATAAAAAGTGAACTTCAAATTGAAAATATAGATTTAAAAAAAAATTTAACTAAAGAATTAAATGAAAGTTTAGCAAGAAATAATCAATATGATAAATATAAAGTTATAAAAAATAAAATTGAAAATGAAGAAAAAGCACAAAATCATTTATATCATACAATGCAAAATTTTAATGATAAAACTAAATTAATGTTTGAAGATAAAGAAAATAAAAAAAAAACTATTTTAGCAAAAGAAGAATTTTCTCTAAATGAATTAAGAAAATCTATTCAATTTTCTGAAGAACATTTAAGAAAATTAAATAAAAAAATAGAAAAAAAGAAAAAAATATTACCTTTTGAAAAGGAAAAAAGTAGAAAAATTATTCAAGATAATCAAATTTTAATTAAAGAAAATGTATCAAATTATTTAAAAGTCCATTTAATTAAAAAATTATATAAATTAAAAAAGTTAAATGATATTGTTTCACTTGTTAAAAAACAAAATATGCAATTTACAACTAAAATTTCTACTATAAATAATATGTTAATTAATTTAACAAATTTAAATATTGAAATAACAGATAATGAAAAAGAAATACAATCTATAAAAAATCAAATTAAAGAAAAGTTAAAAAAAAAAGGAATAATATATGATGAACCAGAGATATTAGGAAAATTAATATTATTAAATGGAAATAGACAAAGTAATATTTTAGTAAAAGAAAAAACATTTAAAAAAGATAATTTCATTAAAAATATTATTAGATTTATTGATTTATATAATCCCCAATTAGAAAAAATGATAAAATCAGTTTTAATTTTTTATCTAAAAATAAAAGAGAAATTAATATCAAAAAATAATTTAGAAAATATATTTCAATTATTTAATAATAAAGAAAATAATGAAGATTTAAAAAAATATAGTTCTACAAAAGAATTTACAAAAAAAGATTATAAATATATTTTACAGATTTTTTTACAATTTTTTAGGAAGATTAATTTTTTATATAATAACTTTATAGTAGATATAGTAATTCAAGCTTCAAATAATATAGAAAATAATAAAAAAGACAGAATTTTAATATTTAAATTTACTAATTTATCAAAAGAAAATGAAGAAGAAGAAATAGACAAATTATATCAAAAAAAAGAAAAAATAATACAAAAAGAAAAAAAATTAGATGATAATCAAATGAAAAGTAATATGATAAAACAAAATTTAACAAAAGAAATAGGAAATGCTTTAGATGAAGGAATTGCAATAGAAGAATTATTAAAAAAATATTTAAAAACTTTAAGAGAAAGAAATGAAAAAGATTTTTATGTTCAAGAAAAAGAAGATCCATTTGGATATGAAAGTTATAAAGAAAAAAAAAGAAATGATAGAAAAAGAAAAAAATATAATGAAAATAATGAAAAAATAAATGAAATTCAATCTTTGTTTTTAAGATTAAAAATGAAATTTTTTATAGATTTAAATCATTATACAAGTGATTTAGTTTCTCATGAAGATTGGAAAAAAAAAAATAAATATAAATATAATTTAGAAATAAGACCTTCAAATAAGAAAAAAACTGTCAAAAATATTATAGGAAATAATATAAATGAATTAAATAGAAATAAAATAGAAAAAAATTATAATAAAGGATTATTTAATTCTTTTAAAACAATTCAAAATGTAAAAAAAGAAGAAAAACATAAAATTGAATTATTAAAAAAATTAGAAAAAGAAAATGAAGAAAATCAAATATCTGATAATACTTTTTCAGATGAAAATGAATATAATAAATTACCAGATATTCAAATTGAAAAAAAAGTAATTAAAATTCAAAAAAATTATTTTGGTTATAAATCAGGAGAAGAAAAAAAAGAAAAAGAATATAAAAATTTATTAGATATAAATAAAATTAATACTAAATTATTTCATAAAAGACAAATGTCAGATAATTTTAAAGATTTTGATACAATTCAAACAGAATTTCAAAAGAAATTAAATATGAAAATTTATTCACCAATTGTCACAAATTTTTTACCAAAAAGAGAATATAGTAAATTATCCAGAAATATGAAACAAACAAATAATTTATTTTTAAATACTCTTGAAAGAAATACTGATAGAATAAATTATAATGTTTTAGACAAATTAAATTCAGGTTCTAGTCAAAAAGTGTTAAAAATTTATTCAAAAAAAGATTTGTTTAAAGACAAATCTAAAAAAAGAATTTATTCAAGTAAAGGTATAATTGATAATTAAAAAATTCAAGAATTTTTAATTATGAATTATTATATAATTTTTATTCTAATTTTAATTATAATGAATTATTTTTTATAAATTAATACAAATTTTGCTTATATTTATAATAATAATATATATTTAAAAACAGAGAATAATTATTTTAAAAGTATAATTAAATAATAAATTAAAAATGGGTTGTAATTTTCCCAAAAATCATCAAAATTCAGTTTTTGCATTTTGTGGAAATTCTAAAATATCAGATAAAAATGATTCAATTTTATTAAAAGAAAATGGGAATAAAAATGATATAAAAATAACAGCTTTAACAGAAAAAAAAGAATTTATTTTAAATATTGAAAAATTTAATAAAGAAAGAATGGCTCGTTATTCTAATTATAATTTTAGTACAAAAATGAGTTTGAATGAATCAAAAATAATAAATTCAATTTTATTTAAATTATATGATAATTCGAATATTTTAATTGATGAAATTGAAATTACAGAAAATTTAATTATATCAAAATATAAACACACAAATAGACCATATAATAGAAATTCCAAAATATCTTTTGGAAAAGATTTAAGTTGTGATTATATTATTGATGATAATTCAATTAGTCCAATTCAATTTTATGTATATTATAATGAAATTAAGAAAAATTTTTTTATAATGGATAATTTATCAGGAACAGGAACCTTTGTAAAATTAAATAAAGAAATAATAATAAAGCAAGATATGATAATTAGTATTTGTGTAGATTATATGTATTTTAATATTGTTACAAAGAAAAATATAAGTCAATTAAATATAAAATTTTTGAATAAATATAATAACTCAGAAAATAATTCAGAAATATCATTTACAAATAAAGAATATAATAAATTTACAATTGGAAGAAGCCATTTATGTAATTATCAATATGATGATGAATCTGTAAGTAAAATTCAATGTACTTTAATTTATGAAAAAAATAATTGGTATATTTATGACGGTTTTTATAATGATTATGAAAAAAAAATTTCAACAAATGGTTTATGGTTATTAACAAAAAATGGTATTTGTTTAACTAATCAAATGATTATAAAAACTGGAGATATGAAAATTTATGTTAATGAAATATAAAATTTTTTATTGATTTTTTTATGTATATTTTTTTATATATTTATTTTCAAACTTTCTTTATTAGTGATAAATATTTTAATTGATAAAAATATAAATCAATTTTTAGAGTTTTTTTAATAATTTTTAATTTGAATAGATTTGTATTTTATTTAATTTTTTAATACTTGTATTTTTTAATTATAATATATTTAATATTATATTTCTTTATTAATCTAACATTAATTATAAAATGTTAAATAAAAAATCTATCAAAAATCTAACTAAATTTTTAAATAAATCTCATTCAAAAAATAAACAAAATTCCAAATTATTTTTTCCCTCAGAATCAAATCAAGTAAAAGTTTTAAATTATAAATTATATGCGAAAAATCTTGATAATAATCAAAATAATAATTTAAAAAATTACAAAAGCCAAAGATTAACTAGTCCTAAATTTAAGAATTCTTTTAAAAAAATAATATCAACTTCATCAGAACAAAAAAAAACAAATATATTAAATAAAAATAATTATCCTAAATCAGCAAGAATAAACATATCAAATCCAAAGAATTATAAAACAATAAATAATGATAAAAATTATAAGACACTTTTAAGTGAGAGAAGTACTTTAAAGAAAAATGTGAATAATGTTAATCTAAGTCCTGAAGATATAATAAATATATTAAAACAAAATAATAAAGATTTAAAAAATAAAATAAAAGAAATAGAGAATGAAACTATAAAATTTAAAAATGAAACTGAAATTGAAAATGAAAATACAAAAAAAATTATCAAAACACTGAAAAATATTTCTAAAAAAATTCCAGAATTAATGGAATTAAAAAAAAATATTTCTACAAAGATAATATATATAAATAAAAAAATAAACGATTTGAAAAATAAAATAGAACAAAAAAATATTAAAAAAAACCAAATTTCAAATCAATTAGAAAAAATGCTTAATACATTTGATAAAAAGAAAATTATAAATAAATCTAAAAATAAAAAAAAAGATAAATTAAATGAAGATGAATTTGAAATAGAATTATTATAAATTTATTATTAAAATTATTTCAATTTTTTTCCTTTACTCATAATCTATTAAATTAAAAAATGAATTCTAATATTAGAATTCAAATATTAAAATTAAATTGTAATTATTCTAGCACTTGTAATATAAAAATTCGTATTCAACTTAAAGATAATAATAAAGAAGAATATGTTGAATCTGAACATTCATTTAAAATTGAAAAAAATCAACTTTCTAATTTAATAAATGATAATTTAACTTTAAATATTAATGAAAATGAAATTAATAATGAATCTCAATTTGACATTTTTTTATTAGTTTATACTAAAGGAGGTTATCAAATTGCAGGAAAAGGAATTTTAAATTTTAATGAGATTATTAATGATCAAATTATATATGTTGATATTGAAAATTGTCCTTTGGGAAAAGGAAATTTAGAATTAAAATTTAACTTTAATGAAATTAAGAAAAAAGAAGATTTTGGAAATTATGATGATGATAATTTATTTCCAAATAATTTAAATGATGATTTTTATAATCAAAACATAGAAAATAATGATAATAATAATTTTTATTTTGAGAATGAACAAATAAAAGAAGAATATAATTATTTTAATGAATATCAAGATTCAGAAAAAAAAAATTATTTTAATGATAATCAAAGATTATTTAATGATAAAGATAATATTATAGAACAATTAAAAGTTAAAATAAACTATTATGAAGAAGAATTAAATGAATTAAAAGGAATTATTAATGATTTAAAAAAAGAGAATAAAGAAATATTAGAAGAAAAAAATGAAATAATTAGAAATCAAAGAGAAGAAAATAAAAATTTAAAAGATTTAAATGATATATTAAATGTGGAAAATGAAAATTTTAAAAATGTTTTTGAATCAAAAAATGAATCAAAAAAAGATTTTTCAGAAGAAATTAAAAAAAAAAACGAAGAAATTAAAAAACTAAAAGAAGAAAATTCTATATTAAATAATTTAAATAAAAATAATCAAAATGAATTAGAATTAAAAGAGGAAAAAATATTAGAAACAGAAAAAAAAATAAAAGATGTAGAAAATAAATATAAAAAACAATTATTAAATTTAACAAATGAATATGAATTAAAAAATGATAAAATAATTTTAGATAATAAAAATGATATAAGAAATAAAGAAGATGAAATAATAAAATTAAAACTAAATTTAAAAGAAAAAGAAGAAAATATAGAAAATTTAGAACAAACAATTCATAATTTAAAATCTTCAAAATTAAATGAAGAAACAGAAACATTAACTAAATTAATTTTACAAATAAAAAATAAAGATGATAAAATTGATGAATTAAAACAACAATTACAAGAAGAAAAAGAGAAAAATGAAATTAATTTAAATCAAATTATTAATTTGAATCAAGAAGATAATGATGAAAATAAATTAAATGAAGAAATTATTCATTTAAAACAAATAATAAAAAATTTAGAAGAAAAATTAGAAGAAGTTAATCAAAAAAAAGAATTGAAAAAAATTATAAATGATAATAATACAGAAAGTGAAAATTTTATAAAAAATATTCAAGATTTAAAAAAATCTTTTTCAGAAAGAGAAAAAAAAATATTAGAAGAAAAAGAAAAAGAACTTGAAAATGTAAAAACTGAATATGAAAATAAATTAAAAAATAAAGATAATACTAATTATTTATTAGAAATTCAAAGATTAAAACAAGAAAAAGAATCAATGGAAGAAGATTTAAATTATTATAAAGAATTAAATACAAAATTTGTTGATAATGAAACAAAAAAGATAGAATTAGAAAAAGAAAATTCAAAATTAAAACATTTATTAACAGAAAAAAATAATGAATTAAATAAAAAAGAAAAAGATTTAAATGATGAAAAAAAAAAAAATGAAGAAAAATATAATATATTAAGACAAGAATTAGTTATTACTCAAGAAAAATTAAAAGCTGTTATAAATGAATTAACTCAATTAGAAATGAAACATTATGAAAAAGAAATTAAAACAAATAATAAAGATAAAAAGAAATAAAAAAAATAAAATAAATTAAAATAAAAATTTACTGTATATTAATTATAAATATTATTATAGTATTGTTTTTAAAAATTAGTTTTATTTAAAGGGAATTATTTATTTTAATGAAATTAAAAAATGAATAAACTAACTAATGAAGATTTTATTTTAAAATTAAGAAAAAATGAAAATAATGAAGAAGAAAAAGAAAAAGCTGATTTAAGGATTACAATTAAATTATATAAAAATTGCTTTATTTTAAAAACTGAAAATAATTTTGAAAAACATTTTTCTTTTAAATCAAATAAAAATATAGAATTTTTTGAAAAAATAAAACAAGGAATTTTCCCACTAAAATTAATTAAAGATTCTAAATTAAAAATATTAAAGGATTGTAATTTATGTATTATACTTGAAGATTATATTAAAGAAAATTATTTTTATTTAGATAAAAATTTTGAAACAACAGAAATTATAATTAAATTAATTAATGGACAAACTTTAAATAAAATTGTCAATCCATTTCATACAATAAATGATATTAAAGAATTAATAGAAGAAGAATCATTATTAGATAATAATGATTATACTTTTATTTATAGTTTTCCTCCTAAAGAAATTATAAAAGAAGATTATGAAAAAACACTTATTGAATTAGGTTTGATTAATTCAACTTTAATTCAAAAAAAAATAGAAAAGGAGTAAATTTATATGAATAAATAATTTTTTTATTTTTTTTTAAAAAAAACAGAAAAATATAAAGAAAAAAAATAATAAATATTAATTAGAAATTATAAAATAGATTATAAGAGAATTAAATACTTTTTATTAACTAATTAAATTTAAACAACTAAATTATAAATGATAAGATCCATTTTTTTTCTTACATTTTTTGAAATTAATATTATATTTTTTCACTTTATAATATTTATTTTAAATTTAAATAAACAATAATTATATAAAAAAAGTAAACATGAAGAAAAAGAGAGGATTATCTTTAGAAGAAAAAAGGCAAATTATATTAAATTTATTTAGAAATGATCATTCATTTTTTCATTATAAAGAAATAGAAAAATATTGTACAAATCATAAATTAAATTTCATGATAGTTAAAGATTTACTTCAAGGAATTTTAGCAGATAATTTAATAGAAACTGAAAAAATTGGTTCAAGTAGTTTTTATTGGTCTTTACCAACAAGAGTTTTAGCAGCAAAAAAAAATTTATTAGAAAGAGAAAATGAAAAAAAAGAAACAATAAATTCAGATATTGAGAATATAAATAAAAAAATAATTGAAAGTAAAAATTTAAGAAACAATAATGATAGACAAAATAAATTAGATGAATTAGAAGAATTATTAAAAAAAAAAGAAGAATATAATAAAGTTATTAGTGGTTTTAAAAAATCTGATCCTGAAAGATATGAAAAATTAATTAATGATAATAAATCTTATGTTCAATTATATGATAATTGGGTTGATAATGTTTATACTTTAGATCAATGGTTAAGAACAAAAAGACCTGATGCAAAAATTATTGATATGTTTCCTGAATTAAAAGAATTACATTTATTTGATGAAGAATAAATTAAAAATTCAACTAAAAATATTTTTTAATTATAATTAATTAAAAAATTAAATTTATCATTTAAAATTTATTTGAATAAAAATAATTTATTCAAATTTAAAAAAAACATTTAATTTAAAAAAAAAACAATATAATAAAAATTGTATAAAAAAAACTAAAAAAAAAAATCAAAATTTATTCCTTCTTAAAAAAAGGATGTTTAAGAGCATCTTTAGCAGAAATTCTTTCTGAACTATCCCAATTAATCATTTTAAGAATAAGATCTGAAGCTTGAATAATATCATTTTTATCATAATAAGAATGTTCATTGATAATATTTTTAATATCAGCATTTTCAATTTTATCCATACTAAGAAAATAATTTAAAAAAGAATCAGGAAGATTAAATTTTTCAAAATAACCTTTTGGAGGATTTCCTAAAATACACATATGTTCAAAAATTTGTAATCCTTCTGTTTTTCCTGGAAAAAGTGGAATTAAAGTAAATAATTCTGCAAAAATACATCCACTTGCAAAAATATCAATTTTTTCATTATAATCACATTGACCTAAAAGTAATTCTGGAGCTCTATAATATCTTGATACAATATAAGGTGTTGATTTTGTTTCTTTTTCTATAAATTTAGAACTTCCAAAATCACATATTTTTATTCTTTCATCTTCTGTTATTAATACATTTTCTGGCTTTAAATCTCTATGAACTATATTTTTTAAATGACAATATTCTAATCCTTTTAATAATTGATTCATTATTGAACGTATTTTTTCTATTGGAATATATTTTTTTTTTGATCTATTTTCTTCTAAATAACTTTCTAAACTTTTTGGTACATATTCAAATACTAAATTTTGTATTACTTTTCCATCATCATTTACGGAATAAAATGTATCTAATAATTTTATTATATAATCACAATCTTTTAATTCTGATAATACTTGATATTCTCTACTTAATTTTGACCCTACTTTATGTGTTCTTTTTATTGCTACTCTTGTATCATGAATTCTATCATATGCTTCTATTACATATCCAAAAGCTCCTGATCCTCTTAATGATATTGGCTCATAATCTGGAATTGATGAATTTAACATTTTTTTTTTTTTGAAGTTTTTTGAGTTTTATTTGTTTTTTATTTTTTTATTTTATATTTTTATATTTAAATTTAAAGGTTTTTTTTGAAGTTTTTTTTTGATGAAAAAAAATTAATTTTTTTTACAATAATTTGGTTTATTTTTTAAATTTTAATATTAAATTTTTTTAATTTTTATATATAAATTTGTTACACATTATAAACTAATATAATATTCATATTATTCTAGAATAAATAAGGGAATAAGTAAAAATAATGTAAAATAGTAGTTATAATAAAATTTGAACCTCACATATTCCAATATATAATTAGAATATTGAGCAACATTTTGATTCTACTTTTTCCCCATTATACTTATTTAAAAAATATTTTTCTTTATCATTATTATTATTATTTATATTATCATTGATTATATTATGATGAATATTTATTTCATTAATACTTGAATCATCATTAAATTCATTCATCCAATTCATATAAAATGAATATGGATTTTTATATTTATATCTAAATGTTTTTGGACCATAATTTATATTATATGAAGTTGAAGATGTTTTTGGATTTGTTGTTATTTCTCCTATTTGCTCTGAAGATGATATTTCTTTTGATGAAAACATTGTTTTTATTTGATATTCTTTTTTTTTATTAGAAGATAGCTTTTTTAATATTAATTCTTCATTTTTATTATTTATATCATTTTCTGATTTTTCATTATTATTATTTATTGACTGGAATTCTATTTTATGTCTTGTTCTTGTTGATTTGTGATTTGGGTAAATTGATATTAAATTGCTTTTCATTTAATATTTTATTAAAATATATATTTATTTAGAAAGAGATTTTTATTTATTATTATATAAATAAGAATAAATAATTATTAAGGAATAAATATATTTATCATAAATAATATAAAGTATTTATTACCAAATATTAAACTATGGGATATAATCTTTTTGAAATTGATTAATAAAAAATATTTTTTCATTTCTGGAAAAAAATAAAATATATACAAATAAAATAAGAAATTAAGTTTAATTTTAATGAATAAAAAAATTTGTAAATCGCTTTTTAATTTAAATAAAATATAAAAAACTATGAAATAAAAAAATCACAAAAAAAAAATTATCTTTTATAAAGGGAAAAATCTTTTATGAGGATGATGATAAGTATGATTTTGTGTTTAAAGAAAACTAGAATTGAAATTTTTAATTCAAAAAATCTTCAAATACATTTTTTTTCATTAAGATAACATCTTTCATTTTAATTGAGATAATAAATTTATAAAAAAGAAATTAGAAAATTGGAAAATGATTTATTGAATTTAAAATGTTCAAAAAAATAAATCGCTAAGACAAAAAAGAATATTTTAGGAAATAAAAAGTATCTAAAAAAAATTCATCAAAATATTATTGATAAATATTCATTTATAATTAGGAATACATTAAATTTCCATTTATAAATAAAATATATTTTTTTATTAATATAAAATAAGTTATTTTAATTTAAATGGGAAAAAGAAATAAAAAGCATAATCAACCTAATAAAGAGACAATTTCAACATATAAAGAAATTGAAAAATATATTAAAGAAGAACAAGATTCAAAAAGAGATAAATTTAGTTTTAAGCAAAAAAAAATAAAAATGCCATTTAAAATGTATTTAGGAATTAAAAATAGTGTATTAAAAAAACATAAAAAAGAAGAAGAATTTAATAAAAGTAATGATATTATAGCTCAATCTGGAAGAAATCAGAAATTTATGACAAAAATAATTTTAGATAAATTAGAAAAGAAAAAAGAATTAAAAAGAAATCGAAAATTACAAATTTCAAGAAATAAAAGAAAAAGTCAATTAAAAGGAGGAACATTAACTTTAAGTAAAAATTATAAAGATGAAATAAATAAAAAATAATTATTTAAATTTTTTTTTTTGGAAATATAAATAAATAAAAAAAATTATTTAAAAAAAAGAAAAATTTAAAAAAAAAATTAAATATCTTCTTCAATTGTATTAATAGTAAATTTCATAAAAATTTTTATTTCCTCTTCTCCATTCATTATAAATTGGTCTGTTAAAGTAGTATTTTTTTCTTGGGCATTAAAATCAATTTTAACTTTTGAATAAATAGAATCATCATTTTCATTTTTAAATAAAATTTCAATTGGAATTTTTTCTGTTTTTGAAGTAGAATATAAATTGAAATTAAATGTAAAAGGTAAATTATCTAATATATCATTTATTTTTTTTTCTCCTTTTGTTGAATAAACTTCTGAATCTGAAATTATTGAAAAATATATATTTTTATCTCTTAATTTATCTTTATCTACTATATTTGTTATTTCTGCATCTACTTCTTTCATTACTGTCATTTCATCATTTTTATCTTCTTCTTCATTATTTTCTTCTTCTTTTTTTTCTTCTTCATTTTGAATTTCTTCATTAATATTTTTTTCTTCTTCATTATTATTATTATTATTTTCCTCTTCATTATTATCATTATTTTCCTCTTCATTATTATTATTATCATTATTTTCCTCTTCATTATTATTATTATCATTATTTTCTTCTTCATAATTATTATTTTCTTCTTCATAATTATTATTATTATTATTACTTTCTTCTTCATAATTATTATTATTATTATTTTCTTCTTCATAATTATTATTATTATTATTTTCTTCTTCATTATGTATATTTTCATTATTATTATTAAAACTATATTCTTTTTCACTTATTTGACTATTTTGAATTGAAGGACCATAACTTTTTTTACTTGAAGTTATACTACTAATACTTTCTTCTTTAACTAAACCATTTAAATTAGTAGGATTTTTTTTTCTTTTACCTTTTTTATCAAAATTAGAACTATTCATTCCAAAAGGAATAAATTTAACTTGAATTCTAATATTTCCAACATGAATATTTTTATTATTTAAAATTTGAAAATTATCATCAATAGCATATTTATCATAATAATTTTTATTTACACAACAAGTCCAATCAAAACAACATTTTCCTAATTCAATAATATTATTATTATTATTAAAAAAAATTGTAATTGTACAATAATGAGAAATATCATTTAAAGATCTTTTCTTTAATAAACATCTTGTTGCCCAATTAATTGAAATATCATTTAAATCATCAGAAATAATTTCTTTACTTTTATTTATTTTATCAATTCCATTTAAAGAAAATTTTAATGAAAAAGAATAAGGAGAATTTATACTTTTAGGTAAAATAATTTTTTGAGCATTTTTAACTTGAACTTTTAATTCTCCATTAATAACTTTATTCATATTAATTTTTATTTTTAAAGAAGATTCAAGTTGAGATTTTTGAATAATTAAATTATTATCATTTTCATCATTACTTAAAGAATTTTGAATATCTTTATTATTTTTTATAGATTTATTAGAAGAATTTTGACTTATATCATCTTCATTATTTAAAACATTTATTTCATTTGTTTTTTTTAATGACATTTTAGAAAAATCTACTATTTTTTCTCCCATATTTGTTATTTCTGGAAATGAAGAAGAACCTGTTATTTTTCTATTTAAAGTTTTATTTTTTGAATTTTTACTTTCATTTGAATTTATTTCAAATTCTTCCATTTTTTTTTCTTCTTCTATATCTTCTTGATTTTCATATTCTTCATAATTTTCTTCTTCATCATCTTGTTTCATTTTTATTGTATTTTTTCCTATATTTGATTCATCATTTTTATATGATAAATTTGTAAATTTTTTTTCTGTTTTGTATGTGTCTTCTCCATTATATTCTTCTTCTTCTTTTATTTGTTGCTTTTCAGAATTTTTTTTTTGAATTTTATTTTTTTTATTTAAATTAAATTTTATTTTCTCTGTTAAATTTGATATTTGATCTATTATATTTTTTCTTTCATTTAATAATTTCACTAATTCATTTATATCTATTGAAGGATTGTTATTTTCATTCTCTTTAAAATCCCAATTTTCAAAAACTCCTTTTGAATCATTTTCATTTATATAAAATTTTTTAAAACAAATATCAATAAAATCTTCATATGATATTTTATTATTTGAACTTTTATTATTTAATTCTTTATATAAATCTTCAACTGTGTTTCCATTATCACTTAATTTATAAATTATATTATATAAATATTCATTTAATTTTTTAATTTTATTTTCACTTCTTTTATTAAAGGCATTATAGATTTTATTAATAGGTAATTTATTATTATTTTCAAAACCAGAAACTTTAATAATTGAATCTCTATTTTCAAAAGGAATTTGTAAATAATCTAAAACAGATTCAAATTCACTTTTTAATAAATGCATATCATTATCTTTATCATATAATTTTAAAGCATTCATTAATCCTCCATTTTTTTCACAAAGTTTATTAAATGTATAAATATCAGATTCTTCTTCTAAAGATAAATTTATATTATATGATAAAGCAGGATATAATTTTGGATTAATCGATTTAAAATTATTTGTAGAATTATTATCTATTTTATAATTTGGTATTCCTCTTTTATTTTCTGTTTTAATTTCTTCCATTTGATTATTTAATTCACTTAATTGTGCTGTTAAATTATTTATTAATTTATCTTTTTGTATTGATTCATTATTTTGTAATTGAAATGTTTTATTTTCAAATAATTTTAAATTTTCTGTTAAATTATTTATTTGATTTGTTAAATTAGAACTTTTCTCTTTTAACATTTGATTTTCAGTTAAATATTTATTTAATTCATTTTTTAATTTTAAAGTTTCTTCACTTTCTCTATTAGAATTTTTTTCATCTTCAAATTTCTGATTTAAATTTTTTAATTGTTGTTTTAAATCATCAATTTCTTTTTTTTGTTGATTAAAATTAAAATTATTATTAATATTATTATCTTCATTATCAACATCAAAATTATTATGATGAATTCCTTCAATACTCATTTGTAAATTACTTTGAGAAGAAAAGAATCCAATATTACTTTTTTTTTTTAAATTTTTATTAAAAAAAAAAGCCATATTAGGTTCATCACCATTTCCTTTAGGTAAAGTTTTATTATAAGGAGATAAAACATTATAAACTGCAATAGCAGATTCTTGAGGAGATAAACTACTTAAATATTTATATAAATCATTTATATTATGTATCTTTTCTAACCAACTTCCACTATATATTTCTGGCTTTGTTAAATGTTGCATTGTTTTTACTCCATATGATTGAATATCTCCCATAAAATTTACTAATTTTCCTTTATTTTGTTTTTGAAGTAAATTATTTATTGTTTTATCTTCTTCAAATTCTTCATTTTGTATTTTTATATTATTATTTGATTTTAATTGAACTTTTTTTTCTTCTTTTTCTTCTTCTATTTTTTTATCTTCTTCTACTTTTTTATCTTCTTCATTTTCATTATTATTTATATTTCCATTATCTAAATTATTTACTCCTTTTTTTTTAATTTTATTCATTTCTTCTCTGAATTCATCACTACAATACATAATAATAATTTCTCGTATTTTTTCATTAGCAGCAATTTCTAAAGAATTTCTATTAGTTCTACTATCTTTTAAAAAAGGATTAGCTCCATTTTCTAATAATAATTTAATAACATTTTTTTTTCCTGCTTCAGAAGCAAAATGTAAAGGAGTCATTTTTTCTTCATCTAAACAATTAATATTACATTTAGTATTAATTAATAATTTAATAATATCAATTTGAGCTTTTGTTCCATTCCAAATAGAATAATGTAAAGGAGTTCTTCCATAAATATCAATATCATTTATTAATTCAGGACATTTTTTTAATATTATATTTACAATTTCAGAATTATTTGAACAACAAGCATAATGTAAACAATTTCTTCCTATTGAATCTTTTGCTAAAATATCACTTTTTCCTTTTAATAATTCATTAAAACAATTTAATCTTCCAAATTGACATGATAAATGTAATGGAGTTCTTAAAAATTTATCTCTTGAATGAACAGAAAAATTTTTAGAAATTAAATATTGTATTATATTAGAATGACCATTTTTAGCAGCAATATGTAATACACTTTTTTTATTTATATCAACTAAATTTTGTATTTCTGGTAAATATTGATTATTTTTTTTAATATATTCTATTATTTTTTGTAAATCTCCTCTTTCTGTTAAATCTATTAATACTCCTAAAGGAGATTTTAACATTGATGAAGTTGATTTTTTATTCATTGAAGTATTCCATTGTATATTAAATTTTGCTTGAGATAATCTTTCTTTTGCTTTTGATTTTTCTTCTTTTGACCATTCTTTTCCTGTTTTTTTTTTATAATTTTCCTCGAAATTTGGATTTATTATTGTCATTGCTAATTCTTCTATTGTTAATGATTCAAATCCTTTTTTCTCTAATTTTTTTATTATTTTTTCTTCCGCATATTTTTCGTCTTTTGAATAATTATTTTGGTTTTTTTGATTTAATTTTGAACGAGATTCAAACATTTTTTTTTTTTTTTTTTGTTAATTATTTTTATTTTTTTTTTGGTTTTAATTTAAATTTTTTTTTTATTTTATAATATATTTTTATTTATTGTCTTATATTAATGTATATTCATTATTTTTAGAATTGAATTTTATTTTTTTTCCATTTATATTTATGAAATTTTCTAAAAATGATATTAAAGAAAATGGATATAAATCTTTAATCATTTTATATGTTTCTTCTGTTTCTTTTTCTTCTCCTTTCCACTTTACTTTAAACATTAATTTATTATTATTTTCATATAAATTTGTTAATCTTTCTGGTGATTTACTTAAATCTAAAATTTCTTCTTTTTCATTGTTTTTATTATTTGAAGTTAATATTGATTCATCATAACTTTCTTTTCTTTTTTTTCCTATATAATAATTATTTTGTTCTTTTTTAATATTTGATGTTGGATATTCATTTAAATTTATTATTCCTTTTTTATAATTTTCATTTAATTCTTTTTCATAATTATCTATTAATAATCTTATTGAAGATAAATTTTGATATAATTCCCAAGTATTATAATTTTCATTATAACCAAACCATTTAATATAATAAGAAACATTTCCATCTCTTTCTATTCTTTTTCCATCGATTCTTTCTATTTTTTTTTCTTGTTTATTTCTACTCATAAATTTTTTATTTATAAAACTTAATGTTTAAAGATCTCAATTTTATATATATAATAATTAAAATAAAATATACTTAAATTTATTTAAAAACTTCTAATAAATATCAATTAATTTAAATTTGAGTTTTATATAAATTACTTGGTAATAAAGAAGAATTTTGTTCATCAAGTTCATTATTAAATAACATTCTATTTTCAAATCTAGAATTTTCAATTTGTTGATTTATTATTTCAGTATCTTCATCAAAGAATTTATCAAATTCAAAAAATTTAATAAAAGTTTTTGAAGTATTAATTGGTTCTAATTCAGAGAGATCTTTTATAAATTTTTCAAGTAATTGAATTTTATTTTCATGAAAAGAACCATAACCAAATTCATTAATATTAATAAATATTTTTGAAGATTGAGGGAGATTAATTCCTCTATAAAGATTTTTTAAAGTTTTATATAAAGTTGCAAATTGATTAAATTTTTTTGTAATTCTCCAATTTTGATTATTATAATTTATTTCTATTATATATTCTAAATATGGTTTTCCTATTTCATCTTGGTTTAATCTTCCTTTTATTATTTTTAATTTTAATTTCTCAGGATAAAATTCTCTTATTGAATTTATATCATTATTATTTGATATATTTAATTGACAATTTAAATAATGTTCTTTAAAAGTTTCATATGGAAATGTTTTTAAACAAGATTTGCATTTTAAACCTTTTGTATGATTTATTATATCCTTATATTTATTTAATTGTGATATTTGTTCTTCTAAATTTTTTATTTTATTTTCAGTAGAGTTTAATTTAATATTTAATTCATTATTTTTTATAGTTGTTTCTTTATAATTTTGAATATAATTATTATATTCTGAATTTTTTTTCTTTGATTCTTTTTGATTTTCAATAATTTTTTGAAATATATTTTTATTTTCTTCATTTTGCGCTTTCATATTTTCTTTAAAATATATTACAAAATCATTTATATTTTGATTTAATATTTCATTGTTTTCTTTATTTTTTCTTTCTGTTTTTAAACTTTCGTTTTCTTCTTTTAAAATTGATATTTCATTATTATAATTTTCTTCATTATTTTTTAAATCATTCATTAAATTATTACATTTTGTTTTCCAATTTTGAATCTCATTTTCTAAATAATTTACTTTATGTTCATGTATTGATTTTATTTTTTCATTATTTAATTTCATTTCTTCATCTTTCTTTTGTAATTCTTTTTCTTTTTCATTATTTAAATTCATAATTTCTTTTAATTTATTTTCATAATTTAATTTGAAAGAAGACATTTGTTTTTCTAATTTTTGTTGGTTTAATTGTTTTTCTTTTAGTAAATCTTGTATTTTGTCTTCATATTCTTTTTGTTTCTTTTTTTCATTTTCAATTTGATTATTTAATTGAGTTAAATTTTCTCCATTTAATTGTTTTATTTCTATTAATTTTTCATTTGAATCTTTTAAATTTTTTTGTAATTTATCAATGACATTTTTATAATTTGAAATTAATTTTTCTGTTAAATTTTTATTATTTTTTAATTGATTATCAATAAATTTTCTAACTAATAACATTATTTTGTCAAAAAAAACTTCTTTTTTATGAGGAAAATCAGGAGTTAAATTTTCTATTTCATCTTTATAAAATTCAATATCAGAAAAAAACTGATTATAATTATTTAGATATTTATCATTTTCTTCAAAATTATTTGAAAATTGTTTAATTAATTTATCAGCTTCTTCATTGAATTTTTCTTCAAATATTTTTTCATTTTCTTTATTAAATTTCTTTAATTCATTTTCTAATTTTTCTTTTATTTTTCCAAAAAATTCATTTTTATTTTCCTCATCAATAATAGAATTATTTTTAAAAGAATTTAAATATTTATCCATTAAATTTTTAGTAAATTCATTAACATTTTTAATATAATTAATATCATTTTGATTCAAATTTCTATAATTTTGAATATCTTTTTGAAAATTATTAATAATTTTTTCACTTTCTTTAATACATTCATTTTTAATAACATATTTCCAAGAATTTTCAATAACAGGAATATTTCCTTCATTTATAGAATTTAATATATTTTCAACTAAATCAATTAATATATTTCCATTAACATTTTTTCCCATAAATAATTTAGGTTTAGTTAAATTAATAACTTTTTCTCTAAGAATTTTTGCTTGTTCAATAAATTCTTTTCTTAATTTATTATCAGGTAAATTTTGCATATTTTGTAAATCACTTTCTTTTTCAACTGGTCTTACCATAGTAAAACAATCTCTTTCTGGAAAATAAGATTTAATTAAATTTCTAACTTTATTTTTTTCTTCAATACTTTCACTATTACCTTTTATTTCTTTTAATGAATTTTCTAAATATTCTTTTTCTGTTATAATATTACCTTCTTTATCTTCTAATTTTAAAGAAAAATCTCTAAGTAACCATAATAAAGAAGGAAAAAATTTTTTTAATTCATTTTCATAATTTTCATCATTATCATTATTTGTAAATTTAATAGTTTTACTTAAATTTAAAACAAAACTTAAATTATTAATATTATTTTCATCAATACAACCAATAGAATTATAAATAAATAAAGAACTAATTAAAACAGAAATTAGAAATATTTTAGAATCATGATTTATTTCTTCATCATAAGCACCAAGTCCTTCAGTATCAATTAAAAAACAAGGAAAAATATTATTATTATATTTATTTTTTATCATAATTGGTTCTGACCAAATCCAAATTCCTTTTGTACATGCTTTAAAAGTTGGTCCAACTCCAAAACCAGAATTTTTTATATTTAATAATACTCTATTTAATAAAAATGATTTTCCTGATCTATATTTACCGACTAAACTTATTATTGATATATTTTCATATGGTAAATTTAATAAAAGATTTTTAGCATCTGATGGTATTATAAATTTATTGTTTTTATATATTACTAAAGGAAGTGCTTTGTTTTTTGGGTTTTTATTTATATTTAATAATTGTAATGGAAGGTTTGATGAAGATGATTCATTCATTTTTTTTTTTTTTAAATTTATATTTTAATTAATTATATTTATTTTTTTGTTATTAATTTAATAAATATTTTTAATTACTTTTTTTTTAAAATATATTACATCCACTATCTTTTTTTTCCACTGGGTGTAATATATATGTAATTTCTTCTGATATTGGTTCAAAATAAGAGAGAATTGTTTTATATTTATGTTCAATTCTAACTTTATATGATATAATATTTTGTAATAACTGTTTAATTTTATTAAAAACAGCCATTAAAGTTATTGGATCAAATTCAATATCAACTGATAAATTAACTGTAATAATATCATTAACCCTATTTTGAAGAACAATTTGTGCATTTAAATTTTTTATTTTTTGGAAATTATTCATAAGTGCTTTAACATTACTAATTAATAATTCTAAAAATTTATATTTATCACTTAAAACAAAATCAGAATAATTTTTACTTAAATTTTCCATTTTTAATTGAAAATTTAATAAATTTGTTCCTGAATCAGTTCCATTTTTATTATCATCTTTACAAAAAAAATCAATAGGAGGAAATTGATATGTATTTTTATAAAAGGAATTTTCTTCTTGATCTTCTTTAATAGAAACAACACTATTTAATTTATATTCTAATTCTTCAATTTTTCCATCAGAAGGTTTTGAAGAAGACATTAATAAAGAAAATTTATAATCTCCTTTACTAATATTTTTTATTTTAGAAATATAAGCTATAAAAGTTGATTTTGATATATCAAAAGCTCTTTCTTCATATTTACCAAAATGAATTATATTTTGTTCTATTGTTGATACTGTTTCATATGCTTCATATCTTTCTATTAAAGTATCTATTTTTGTATTTTCATAATCTAATTTTATTATTTGATTTGTTATTTCTTCTATAAAATTTTGAACATATATTCTACCTTTTTTATCATTTGAATTATGGAAACTATTTATTAAAATAAATTTTATTATATCATCATCTTCTCTTGGTGTTGAATTTATTAATTCTTCAAAATATTCTTTTGGATCCATACCACTTTTTATATTTTTTTGTATAAACCATACATTAAATCCAAATGAATCATATGGAGCTATTCCTTTTTGACGGAATAAATTTACAAATAATTCTTTTATTGAGTTTTTTTTCTTTAAAATTTCTTCATCTTCTTCATTTTCTTCATTACTCATTTAAATATTTTTATATATTATAAATTTATAATTTATACTAATTATTATAATGTTTAAAGAATTAAAAAATTATTAATTATACCTTTTTTAAAATTAAATAAAAAATTATTTATTAATTTTTTAATTATGATTCATCACTACTATCTTCTTTATCATCTTCATTTAAAGATTCAGAAATATCTAATAATTCAACTCCATCGTTCATTTCTCTATTTCTTTCTTTTAAAAATAATTTATAGGCTTCTTTACTATTTCTCATTATTGAACTAATTAAAAAAAATATATTTAAAAATGAAATAATTGCACATACAATTATTGAAATTCCTATTTTTTTACTTATTTCTGAAAAATAATTTAACAATTGATCAATAAAATCTATAAGATTATTTCTTAAATAATAACAATTAAACATATCATAAATTGAATTTCTTCCAATTTGAGGAACATAAATATTTGTTAATAAATTTATAACTGAATTAACATTTTTTTCTTCTTCATTAATCATATTTAAAAGAGTTCTATATTTACTTTGAGTTTTTGAAATTTCTTTTGATAAATTATCTAATAAATGTTCATTAAGTTCATAATATTTTGTTAAAGATAATACTTTATTAAAAATATTATTTAATGATTCTCTCTGACAAAAACTAGCATATAATTGCATTAAAGTAATTTCATCATATTTATCTTGAATAATAAGACAATATTTTCTTTCATTATTTCTATGATTTATTTCTCTTTTTGGTAAATAAATATAATCATCTTTACAATTTCTTTTTGTTGTTACCCAAATATCATTTGTTAAACATATATCTTTATTTCCATTTGTCATATTTGTTAATTCATTTAATATAAATAATATATCAGAATTACCATAAGATTCATCTGTTGTTGATGAATAATTTCCTATAAAATTATCTATATATTTTTGAAATATTTTATATTCATTTGAAGGAATTATTAGCTTTAATTCTGATTGTTTTTCATTTATTTTTTTTATATTTTCATTTAATATATTTAAACTTGTTTCTTTTAATTTTAATAATTCAGTTAAATCACCATCATCATTTAAACAATTATTTAAATAATTTCCAGAATTCTTAACTTTTGGAAAAACTGAATCTTCAGAATTCAAATATTTTTCATTAAAAAATCTTGCTATTATGGGTATCAAATCTTTACTTAATTTACTTAATGATAATATAAAAGAACCAACTAGAAAACTTATTATTATTAATAAAAAAAGAACATTCCAAAATATATTTAATATTAATTTTAAAGAATCATCTTTAATAAAAGAATATACAGGTAATATTAATATAGTTAAAATAGAAATTGATATAAAAAAACCATGAATAATTTCAAATAAATACCATAAAATATCTTTACTTAAACTATGAAATAAAAAAAAGTTTTCAGAAAAAGAATCTGACATATTAATAACTAAAGATGAAAAATTACTAAAATTATGAATAGTATTATTAATATCAAATATAAATTTTTCTTTATTATTTGAAATATTTATAAGTTCTATATGTAATTCATCTAATATTTTAGAATTTGTTTCAAAATTAATTTTATAATCATGATATATTTTTCCTAATGTTAAATTTTGATTTTCTAAATCTTCAAATTGTTTTGTATAAATAGGATAAATTTTTGTTTTATTTTCTTCATTTAAATTTTTAAAAGAAATATAACCAGTATTATGTAAATCTTCAATTAATTCTTTTAATTTTTTTTTTTCTTTTAAAATTCTTTGATGACGAGAAAAAATATTTTGTGTTTTATTATTTATTATTTCAATAGCATTAATAGTTTGACTTAAATAATAATCAAAATTAGATAATCCTGGCCAATTATAATTAAATTCTTTTTCTTTTTTTATTGTTATTCCATTTTTAAAATTATAGAAAAATTTCATCAAAGAACATGTTGAACCATTAAAATAATTGAAAAAAATATTTATTTTTCTAAATGAATATATTGAACAAATTAAAGTAATAATAAATAAAAAAAGACAAAATAATAAAGAGCAATTAGCACATTTACCATATTTAACATTTTTTTTAAATAAACAATTTCCTTTTATAAAACATATTAACATAATTATCCATAATAAAATTGAAAATAAACTCATAGATGAAAAAATTATATTAATGGGTATTTTTTCAAAATATTTTATAAAATCTTTTAATTTTCCTTTTACTATTAAATCCGATAAAAAATTTTGTTTTTCATTTGATAAGTTACGAGTTTTATTATATTTAAATAAATAATTTGTAAATTGAGATAAAGAATTATATTCTGTTAAAGAAATATAATTATTATCAATATTTAAACAAACTTTTTCAATATCATTTGAAGAATATAAATTTCTGATGTGAAAAGAATAAACAAAACAATTAAAATAAATAAATAAATAAAAGTAAAATTTACATGATAACATCACCATATGATTATTATCAATTAATAAAATATATTTATTTTAATTATATATAATTGTTTTGAAAAATAATAATATTTTTAAATTAAAAAAAAATCTAACTAGAAAATCTTTAATGTCTTTTTTTTTATAATATCAAAGAAAATTCTCCTTCATAAAACTAATTTTTAATGGAAAAACCTTTTTTTAAAAACAAAAACATTAAAAAACTATTTGATTTTTTTCAACATCTTTTTAAAATTTATTTTCATTTATTTTCAAAATCATCAAAAAAATTTATATTTCAAAAGCACCTTTAGAACTGATTCTTTTATCATTATCTTATTTATCTTTTATTTTATATAATACTATGTTCATTTTCCTATTAATTTTTGTTTTATAATATGTTCTTTCTTTTTTTCATTTTTTTTTTTTATTTATTTTATTTTGAATTTTTTTTAATTTAAAATGAAAAACAATAAAAAAATTCCTACTTCTAAAAGCTTTCAAAGTTATCAAGTTGAGAAAGATAATAATATGAAAATGAAAAAAAATGTTTTGGAAAATGAATTAATGACTTCAAATAATTTAAAAGGAATTTTAATGGAAGAATTAAATGCTATTGAAGAAAAAGTTGAACAAATGAAAATAGATAATTTAAATTTAATTCAAGATTATGAAAATGAAGTTAATACTTTACAAAAATCAAATGATTATTTATTAAATATTCAAAGTGGAAATCATGCAAATAATGCAAAAGAACTTGAAGAAAATATTAATGAATTAAAAGAACAAATTATAAATTTAGAAAATGAAATTAAAGAAAAAGATAAAGTATTTAAAGAAGTTAACAAAAAAATTATTCAATTAAATAATGAAAAAAGAGAACATGATGAGAAAATGATGAGATTAAAAGATCAATATAGAAATGAATTAATTGAAAAAATGAGAAATAGAAATTTAAAAATTGAAGAAATTAAAGAAAATCATAATACAAATATAGAAGAAGATATAAAAGAAGAAGATGAAGAAAATAATGAAAATAATAATAATCAATTAAATGAAAATTCAATACAAGATATGATACAAAATAATAATAATGAAAATGGTACAACTCCTCAATAAATTAATTATATAATTACTAATATTTTTTTTTAGCAAAATATATAAGTAAAATAAAAAAAAATTCATAAATAATATAACAAATAATTTTCTAAAAATATAATAATAATCTATTAATTTAAATTAAATGTTCATTTGTATAAACTTCATTTTTATTTTTTTTATAATAAAATAAAATTCCAACAACACAACAAATAATAAAAATAACAATAATACCAAAAACAATAAAATAAATAGCATAAGAATCAGATTGTTGAATAGGATAATCAAATTGAGCAACTTCATCAGCTAATTTAATAAAATCTAAAGCCCAATTATTATATGAAGAGTAAGAACTTCTATATTCAAGAAAATCTCTACTTGCACCATTTCCAATATAAACTAAACCATAACCTTTAATTCTATCAAAAAATAATCCTCCAAATAAACCATATGCATCCGCAGTATGTCCTGTAAAATTAAAATTTTTTTTTTCATGAATTCTATTTTTTCCTTCATTTGATATCATCATTGGACCTCCTAAATAAATTCTATCATAATCATCATATGAATTTCCATTTGTTCCATTATATTTCCATATAATTTCTAACATTTTATCAATTGTTTCTTCCTTTAATATTTTATTATTATTAAATGTTCCATTATTAATAAACATATGAACTAAATATGATAATTCTTTTATTGATATTCTTAAACTTCCCATTGGACCAAATAAAGCACCATTTGTTCCTATTTTATATTCACTAAAATTTTTTTCTGGATATCCTTTTGAAAAATCATCCATTTGAGAAACCCATGTTCCTTTGACATCAAATTCTTTTTTATTATTTAATTTTCTATATATTGTTCCTACTTTATTTAATTCTTCTTTTGGCATATTATATATATTAAAACTTCCTGTTATATTTAATGGTTTTAATACATTTTCTATCATATATTCATCAAATCTTTTTTTTGAAACTACTTCTATTATTGTTCCTAATAAACAATAATTCATATTTACATATTCAAAAAATCCTGGTGGATATGTTGAATTATAACTTCCTTTATAATATATTGCAGAACCATTATTAAAAAAATCTTTTATATGATTATTATATTCTATATTATAATTTGAACCATTTTCTCTTATTGATGAAATATGACTTAATAACATTTTTGTAGTTATTTTTGTATTATTAAAATAAGGATTCCTTAAAGTAAAATTTAAATATTCAGAAACATCTGCATCTATATCAATTTTATTTTGTTCTACTAATTGCCAAATTGCTATTGCTGTAAATAATTTAGAGATTGAAGCTGTTCTATATTTTGTATTTTCATCTGAAGTTCTATTATTTTCATATATTCTTGAAATTCCTGTTGAATTACAATATATTGTTTTATTATCTTTTATTATTGCTAATGATGCTGTTAATAAAGGACTCTCAATATTTGTTCTTATTGTTTCTAATTTTTGTGTTATTTGGTCATTTGTTAATTCAGCTGATATGTAAGAAATTAAAAGGAAGTTTAATATTAAATATATTGTTTTCATATTTATTATTTAAATAAATTAAAAAGAAATATTTTAAATTGTATGATATTAAATTAAAAAATATTATTTTTTCATAATAATATAATTAATAATTTTGATTAAGGAGAATTTTATCTTTTCCTTGATTTAAATTTTCATCTACTTTATTTAATATTCTTTTAAATTCTTCAAGTGATTTTTTTTGACTATCAGCATAAGGATCTTCATTAATAAAATTATTACTATTATAATTTGCAAAAGAATTTGCAGAATGAAGATTTGTTCTTCCGCTTTTTAAAATTAAAGAATTTTGATTTTGATGTTCAACTGGATAAATAATATTATCAGTATTATTTCTTGTTTGAATATAAGTTCTAGAATTATTATTTGATAATTGTTGTGGTGTAGATTTTAATTTATTATTAAATTCTGTTTTTTTTTCTCTTTTTTCTTTTTCTCTTTTTAATTTATTATTTTCTTCAATTAATTTATTTTTTTCTTCATTTATTATTTTTATTTTTTCTTGATATTCTTTAATTTTTTTTGCATATGATATTAATACACTTTCAAAAGATTTTACTTTTTGATTAAATAATAAATTTACTTCTTTAATTCCAACATTAAATTGTTCATATGCATTATTTAATTCTGTATTTTGTTTTATTAAATCATCTCTTTCAATTAATAATTGATTAACTGTATTTTCTGTTTCTTGTGCTTCATTTAAATAATCATCAGAATTTTTATTTAAATTATATTCTTCTTTTTTCAAATTATATTCTTTTTCAATTTCTTTATTTTTTTCTTGTAATTCTTTTATTATTTTATCTTTTACAATTAATAAATTATCCAATTCTTTTATTTTAATTTGTAATTCATTTAAAATTTTTTTTAATTCTATATTTTCATTGGATATTATTTTTGTTTTATTTTCTAAATCAATAAAATCATTCATAATCATTTGAGAATATTGAATATTATTGTTATTATTTTTATTTAATGAATCTTCATTTTCAATTTTATTTATTGAATTTAATCCATTTTGTAATTCCGAAATAATTTTATCTTTTTGGATAATTTCTGCATTTTTATTTTTTGTTAAATTTTTTATTTCATTTTCATATTGATTTTGAATTTCAATTATTTTATTTTGTAAATTTTGATTATCAAATTCTAATTTTGTTTTAATAATTGAAACTTCATTTAATTGATTATTTAAACTAGAAATTTGTGAATTTATATTTTGAGAATTATTATTTTGATAATATTGAGAATTCATTAATATTTTGTTTTTTTGAGATAATTCAGCATTCAAATCATTTAATTCTTTGTTTTGTCTTTCAAGAACAGAAATTTTAGATTCATATTGTTTATTTTTAATTTTTAAATTATCTAAATCTACACTCATATCCCTTATTGTACTTTCTTTTAAACTTAAATTTGAATTAGATTTTACTTTTTCTTTTTCAAGAAAATTATTTGATTTTTTCAAAGATTCAATTTCATTTTGTTGTTCTGATATTATTTCTTCTAATCTTTTTATATATAATATAGTATCTTTAAAAGAATTATTGGAAATATCATTTTGAAAGTTTCCTTGGTTTGTATTAATCATATTGTTTATAAAAAAATCTAATTATTTTTAATTTTAAATATATGAAAAATAAATATTTTTATTTAATTTAATTTTTTACTTTATTTAATTAATTTAAATTGATTTCATTTCCATTGCATTTAAAGTTTCTTTTTTAAATCCTCCATTTCTTTTAATCCATTGATAAAAATTTTGATTTCCAATTTCTAACATAAGAGGAAATCCTACAAATAATATAACTATATATTTATAAATATTATTTAAATTTATTACAATTAAAACTCCAAGACATCATAATTGGAATTCCTTTATAAATTAATCTAAATGCTTTTCTTACATATGATATTGGTTGAATTTGATTTGATGAATTTCTTTCCATTATAAAAAATAATTTTTTTAATTTTATGAATATATTATTATTTTGAAAGATAAGTTTATTATAATTTTTGTTTTTTAAAAATAATTATGGATACTAGGGAATTGTTTAATAAAATTAAAGAACAACATTTAAAATATGAACAAAATATAGCAAATAGAATAAAAGAAGGAAATGAAAATTTAAAAAATACTCTAGCTCAAATAAGAAAAGAAATGGAAAAATTATCTATAAATTCTAATGTTAATTATGAAACAATAAAAAATGAGTATAATAGAGAAAAAAATTCGCGAAGAAAAAACATGTTTAATGAGGATTATAATACATTAGATTTAAATAATTTAGATAATAATAATAATAATATAATAATAAATAATAATGAAATAAAGATTAAAGATAAAATAGAAAATAATGAAGAAAATAAAAAATATTATCAATATGAATTAGATGAGTTATTAACAGAAGAATTTATAAATAATAATAATAAATTAAATAAAGAAAAATTAGATAAAAATAATTTAATAAAGTCAATTTTATCTCATAAAAGAAATAATGAAAATGATAGTTTTTCAGGGAATAAAAATAAAAAAACTTCAGTAACTTCAGATTCTTTAAGTAAATCTTCTAATAATATAAAAGATAATAAAAATATAAATAATATTAATAAAATAAATTGTAATACTACAATTAATAAAGTAAATAAAAAAATTATAATTAATAACCATACTCCAAAAATAAAATTTATTCAAACAAATCTTAAAAGTGTTAAATTGTATAATAATTTAAACAAAAATAATAATAAAAAATTATTTTCAAAATCTCCAGAATTATTGATTAAAAATAGAATAAAAAAGAAAAAAAATCCAATTCCAAAAAATAAAAGTATAGCAAGTACAACAATTCAATCTTCATCAAAGAAAAAACAAGATTCACAAAAAATAATAAATAATGAAAATGATTTAAATGAACAATTAAAAAAATCAAGAAGTATAGATTCAAATAAATATAATTATGATGTTGATTCAGAAAATAGAATAATATCTAAATTTAATTCATCAAAAAGAAGTTTTAAATTTACAAAAAGTAATTCAGAGATTTTTGATTCTAATATAAATTCAAATTTAAATACAATTAATATAAATTCAAATAATAGTAATAATAATAATAGTTCTTTTTTAAAAAATGCATCAAGAAGAGCTATTTATAATAGTGGTTCTGGTTCAATTACAAGAAAAGAATTTTATAATCAAAATTCTTATTCTAATTTAAATCCTTCTTATTCAAGTAATTTTTTTCATATATCAGAAAATTCAAAACCTATTTCTAATCAAGATTCAATTAAAGCTTCTAATAAAAATTTAAAAAAAAGAATTTCTTCTTCTCAAGAAAATATTATTCAAAATAAAAATTATAAAAAAGATTTCAATATTAAAGAAGAAAATAGTGAAAATTTAGAATCTATTGATACTTCAATTTTAAAAACTCTTAATCAAAAAAATATAAAAGATTTAAGTGAAAATGAATTAAGTGAAAAAAATATATTTAAAATGAAAATAAATAATGCTAAGAAAGAATATATTAAATTAAAAAATGAAATTGTTTTATTAAAAAAGAAAAAAGATTATTTAAAAAGAACAATAGAAGAAAATGAAAAATCACCTTATATTCCAAGACCAAAATTTTTAAAAAAATTTCAAACTTTTAATTCAAAAAAACATCAAAAAAATATTTCAGCTAAAAATTTAGATACAAAACTTTCAGAAAATATATATGATGATTATAAATTAAAGGAAGAAGAATTATTAAAAAAACTAAATAAAATAGAAGATTATACTGAAATTGATCCAAATAATGATCCTTTAAGAAAATATATTGATGAAATAATATTTAAAAGTTATAGACAATATAAAAATAGACAATGTTTAAATTGTTCTTCTCTTTTATCAAAAGGATTATCTGCTAAAAATTGTAATAAAAGACATCATATTTTCAAAAAACAATTCAAATAAAATATTTGAAATTGTATTTTAATATTTTTTTTTTATTGAATATAAATATTATATTTATTTAATAAATAAATAACTAAATTAAAAAAATAGGATTTAAAAATTTAAAAATAATAGATAATCATAATAAAAAAAAAATTCAAAATTATCATTTTTCGAAAAAAATAAAAAAACATCATTTAAAAAAAAACATACCAAAAAAAATCTAAAAAGACCCATTTTTATTTTCTTCTTTTTTAATTTTAAATTTCTTATAAACAATACCTTTATCTCTTTCATCTTTATTAGGATTATAATATTTATGAATAACTTTAGGATGATTAAGAGGATTAAAATCTTGAGGACCAAAAGTTCTTAAACCAATTTCAAATCCACTTAAAGAATTACCATGATAAGATAATAAATGTCTAATACTATTAACATTTTTAGTTTTATATTTCATATTATATTTTTCTCTTTCTAAATGTTCTCCTAACCAATCAGCAGCAAATTTTTTATTTGGTCTTACAGTTTTTCTTATAATATTATCATTTTCATATTGCATTTTTTCATTAAAGTGTTCATAATCTCTAATAACATATTTATTAATTTTTTGTAAATGTTCTTTAGATTTTTCTCTTAAAGGAGGTAAAAAATTAGTAGAAGTTGCTTTAGGAGAATAAGGTAAATTTTTCCATTGTTCATTATGTTTATATAATTTAACACCTTTTGTAGGTTTATATTTTCTTAAAGTACTTTCATAATTAATTTGACTTGCATTTATTGTAGAACTATTTTTAACTAAATGATTTAATTTAAAAGGATTATCATAATGTAAAAATGGTTCTGGTGCTGTTGGAACTCTTGTTTTTCTTGCAAAATTTTCAAAATCATTTTCATAAAAAGTTGGAGGATTTAAAGATATATCTTTTGGAATATTCCATTTTTTTTTTTTATTTTTATCATCTCTTAATTCTAAAGTCCAATCTAAATCTCCTTGCGTAAATGCATGATTTTTTAATAAATGTACATATTCATTTATATTTTTTGGATATATAACTGCTGGCTCTGATTTTACTGATTTTGTTTTATTTGGATCAAAATTTATTATATTTGGATTTTTTATTGATTTTGATGTGTCATTTGTTGTTTTTGTCATTTGAAATTTTGTGTTTTCTTGACTGTGAATTGCTGAGATGTCTTTTATATTTGGTTTATTTGAGGTTCTTTTCATTTTTTTTTTTTTTTTTTTGGATTATTATATTTTTTTATTTTTTTAAGTTTATTATTAAGTTGTTTTATATTGTTTTTTTTTTCTGTTTGGTTATATTAATTAATTTTTTTTTTTTTAGTTTTTTTTAAATATATTTATTTGTGTAAGTTTTTTATTAAAATAAAAATTAATTTTTTTTTATTCTTCTATTGAAAGATTTTCAGAAATTTCATCTTCATCTTCGTTTGAAAAATCATCATCGGAATTTTCTTCTTCTTCTTCCTCTTCTTCTTTTTTTTCAGAAACTTTTTCATATAATTTAATTCTATCAATTGCATGTTGAAAGTAATCAAATCCTTCTTTTTGAATATATTTTTCAAAACTTAAATTAAAAGAACAATGAAGAACCCAAAAAGCATTAATTAAACAATGTAAATTTAAATAATATTTTTTAGATTTAATTTCATTTAATATTTTTTTCCCTTTTTCATTATTGTTAAGTTCAGAATGAATTTCTTCAAATTTATTTATAAACTTTAAATATATTTTATAAGTCAAATCTAAATCTAATTTATTTTCGTTAAATTCATATTTTGGTATATAATTAAAAACAGTTTCATTTAAATAATTTGCAATATCATATCCAATAATATTTAAACAAGAAAAATCATTTTGAATTAAATTAATTTTTAAATCATCTTTTAATATAATTTTTCTTTGACCAAAATCATTATGATTAACAGTCATAAAACCATTTTTAGGAAAAGAAGTTCCAAATAAAAGTTTAAAATTATTCATAAAAAATTCTAATTTTTGAAATTCTTCAAATATAGTTTTATTAGTACATTTTATACATCTTTCTTTAAATTTTAAAGCAAATGTTTTAAAAGTATTTAAAGCTTGTTGATATAGTTCTTTGAAACACATATCAAAAAAATTATTTTTTAAAAATTTGTTATTAATATCATCATTTTCAGATTCTTCATTAAGAGCATTCATTAAAATTGTAATTTTTGAATTTAATTGATCTTCAAAATTTAAAGTAAATGTAAATATACTTGCAATTAAAGAATATGAAATTAATATTTGAATCATTTGTTCAATTAAATCACTTTGAAAATGATTTGATCTTCTTAATCTTTTTGAATTTGAAATATATTCTTCTATCCAATAAGAATTTTTGGGGTCTTTAAATAAAACTTTTGATGATAAATTTTCAATAAATGGAAATTCAGATTCATTGTTTATTAACTCAGAAATTTTGGAATAATTTTTATAAATTAATCTATCATATAATTCTAATGTTGTTTTATAGTATATTTTCACCATATAAATTATATTTGTGATTTCATTTATTTCTTTTATTTGAATTTCAAAAAGTGATTTTGGGTTTTTAATTCCCTTTATATTTTCTAAAAAAGAAAAAATATTTTCAATTATAAGTTCTTTTGATTCTGTATTCATTTATGTTTTAAAATATTTAATAATAATTGTATTTAAATTATGTATAATTAGTTATATTTTTAAAAATATTTTTAAATAATATTTAAATTCCTATTATTTGGATAAAGCTATTATATTAAAAAAAATAAATAATTTTAATATAAGAATAATTAAATTATTTCTTAAATTTTATAAGTTAAATAAAACAAAAACCAAAGTAATAAAAAATTAAAAAATATATATTATATTAAAAAAAAAAGAGAAAAAAAAATAAAGAAATAAAAATTTTTTTTAAATACCAAAAAAAAAAAAAAATAAAAAAGATAAATAACTTTTATTCATAATTAACGCATCTACACCAAAGAGGTTTTAAATCATATTTATAAGTATCACAATCTCTATTTAAACCATCAACATCTTCAAAAACAGATTGTCCAAATCTTGAATGATAAATACTTCCTTTTTCAAAATTAAATAAATATAACATAGTATCATGAATATCATAAGGAGTAACTAATCTTTGTTGATTTTTTAATAAACTATTTCTTTCTTTTTCAATTTCACCTTTTTTAGGTAATAAAATAAACCAAGTTCCCAAAGTTTTTTCAAGAACAAAATCTTCAACTTGAAAAATATTATAAAATCCAATCATATTATTTCCATGATCAGAAACGATAAAAACAATAGTATTATCTAAATAACCTTTATTTTTAAAACTATTTAAAAATATTTCTAATCTTTCATCTAAATATCTAACAACTTCTCCAGTTCCTTCGTGAGCATCTTGAAAAGCAATTCTAAGAAATTTTCTTTCATTTTTATAAGCATCCCAAAATTTTTCTCCATAATCTAAAACATAATCAAAAGTATCTTTTCCATATAAACATCTTCTTCTAATAGAATAAGGACCTAAATAAGGTGTATATGGATTTTCTAAATTATAAAAATTTGGATCACACATCATTGCAATATTTTCATGATCAAAATCTTCAAAAGTCATATTTGCAGTATAATCATTTTCTAAATCATATAATTCTCTTGAACAAATATCATTTGATTGTCCTGTTATATAACCTCTTTCTTTAAATGCTTTTATTATATTTGTTCCATTTGAATTATACATTGATTCACCATAAAACATTGGATTTACATTTGGTGGTGTAAAATATATAAATGAATGATATTTTAACATTTGATAAAATGATTTTTCATTTGAATTATAATATTGTTTTAAAAAATTTTGAGTATGTTTCATTTTTCTAACAAAATGAGGACGAGATATTGCATCTATATATATAAATAAAAAATTTTCGTATCTTGGGATTTTTTCCTTTGGTAATTTATTAAATATTTCTTCTCTTTCTTTTACTATTCTTTCATTTCTATTTATTATTATTTTTACTGTTCCTAATTCTGTTATTGGATTAAAATTTAATATTATTTCTGGTTTATTTTCATTATCATAAAAATTATCTTTATCCATATCAATAAAATCATTCATTACTACTTTTAAAAATCTATCATAATGACTTTGATTTAACCATGTATATTTTGTTGTTATTGGATAAGCTAAATTAAAACTATTTTTAAATCTTTTTGGTAAATATTTTAATAATTCTTGTCTTTCTCCTCCTCTAAAATTTTGACAATTTTCTCCTAAAATTCTACTTACATCAAATATTCCATCTATCATATTTATCCAACATTTATTTGGATGAACTATATAACATTTATCATAATTTTTATCATTTATTACTTTCATTCCATTTAATCCATCAAACCATTTTTTACAACCATATCTTAATTTAAATGATGTGTAAAATATAGAAAAAATAAAGGAAAGAAATAGAAATAATAATACTTTATTATATTTTTTCCTTTTTAAATAATTTAATATTAGAATTATTGTTATTAATATTGCAAAAACAAATAAAAGAAAATAAAATACCATTTTATTATAAGAACCATGTTTTGATAAATCACTTCCTCTATCATAAAAATAAAGTAAAAATATATAAATTGGGATAATATAAAATAAATGTATGAAAGTAACTTTTTTAAATAACATTAATGTTATTATTATTGAAAAAATTAAAGCACAAATTGCCATATAAAGACCTAATATATAAAAAAATCCTGGACTTAAAGTAACTAAACAATAAGATTGAGTTCCATCACATCCTTTTAAACTTAATTTATATAATATAATTGATATTAGTATTGATATTATTACATATATATCTATTTTTTTAATTTTAGAATATTTTAAATTTTTAGTTTTAGATTCATCCTCTGATGATAAATGTTTATCATTTTCTTCATTTTTTTTTTTGAGATTTTTAGTTTGTTCTTCTCTTAAATGAGTAAATTCTGTCATTTTAATTTTTAATTGTTTATATCTTATTATTATTCAATTTTAAAACCAAAGAAAACATAAATAGAAAATATTAAAAATTATTAATTTTTTCATAAAAATATTTTATTTATATAATTTATATTTTCAATTAATTATTTATTTAATTTCCAAAATAAAAGAAAAAAAAAATGTTTTCTTGTATAAGAAATTTTTTTTATCCATCAACATATTTAGAAGAAACTCGTGATAATGATGATATAATATTAACTCCAAAAAATATAGAAGCAACATCAACATTAATTTTTCTTCATGGATTAGGAGACACAGGAGATGGATATATTGCAACATTTAATTCAAGTGAAAAACCAATTCCAGATAAAATGAAAGTTATTTTACCAACAGCTCCTCTTTGTCCTGTAACATTATATAATGATCAAGAAGTTAGATCTTGGTTTAATATCAAAAATTTTAAAAATGAAGATGATATTTCTAAAGAAGAATTTCAAAATAATTCTAATAGAATTATTGATTTAATTAATAGAGAAGCTAAAAATTTAAATGGAGATTATAAAAAAATTTTTATTGGAGGTTTTAGTCAAGGAGCTTGTATTGCTTTAAATGTTGGATTAAATTTTGAAAAAGAATTAGGAGGAATTATTGTTTTTAGTGGTATTTTATTTCCTTTTTGTACTAATAATATTAAAGAAGAAAAATTAGATATTCCTATTTATATTGGTCATGGAATTAATGATGATGTTATTAGCTTTAAATTAGCTAAAATGAGTTATGAATATTTAATTACTAAAGGTTATAAAAATTTAACTATTTATGATTTTTATATGGGACATTGTGTTAATCCTCAAGAATTAAATGATATGAAAGAATTTATTTGTTGTAGGTTAAATGAATTGGAAAAGGAAAAAGAACAAAAAAATTAAATTATTTTATATTTTGGATTATTTATTGAATATAATTTAAATTTTAAATGTTAATAATATTATATTAATTTTATTTAGATTTATTTATTATTGTTTTCTTTAATGTTGATTAAATTAAGTAATCAATGATTAAAAATAGAATAAAGAAAGATTTATATTTTTTATAAATCAAATAATCATGTTTAGAAAACCTTTAAGTTATCACAAAAACAAGTTATAATGTATATGTTGAATTTTGAATCTTAATTTCATTTCTTAATCTTCTAGAGATTTGAAAATAAATTATTCTAATTATTATTTATTCTTTTTTTCAAATTTGGAAATAAATGTTTCTCAAAAGGGAAAAAGAAGTTAAATATTAAACTGCTCAACTTTATTGATTATATAACTAATCAAATTATAAAAAAAATCTCTATATTATAAAATATTTGTTTAAATTTAAAAATATGAAAAATTATTAAATGAAAAATTAAATATATTAATTTAAACTTACTTTAATCATTAATTAAATCATCTAATATAAAAAAAATATACTCATAAATTAATGAATATTCTATCTTATTTTTGATTTCAATCTGAAAAATATTTTGAACAATAAAAAAGAGAAGAAATAATGAAAGAAATTTTTGAATTAAATATTTTATTAAACTTCAAAAAAATTATATTATTGAGAAAATACGAAAAATAAATAATAATTATGGAAATGAATCCAAAAAAAAAATTGAAGGATATTTACTAAATTGTTTAATTCAATTTTATCTATAAAATATCTAAATATAAACAAATTTTTTATTATATTTAGATTTCTTTTTAAAAAATAAATAAATAATAAAAAATTAATTAAAAAAATTTCCAAATTTTTATTTTTCCATCAACTGAAAAAGAGATAATTGTATTTTTTTCATATTGAATTAAACCATTAATGTCATCATCATGTGCATTTTGTATTAATTGTAAATTTTCAAAATTGTCATATGAACATATATTAATTTCTTTATTTCCTCCACATATAATTATATTTTTTTCTTTGATAAATAAAATTCCATAAATCCATGAATTATAATGAAAAGTTTGGACTATATTCATATTTGATATACTAATAATATTTATGAATCCTATATTTCCATTTATTATTAATTTATCTTCATCTATTTGAGAAAGACTATAATTTGAAATACATTGTGCTTCTTTTATTTTTTTAAGTAATTTATATTCTATTTTATCCCAAAAATATGTTCCATCATATCCTGATGATATTAATATATTTTTATTTTTGCAGTCAAATAAAGAAAATATATTTTGACTATGTTTTAATGATATTATATTTTGGTAAATATTCAATATATTTTTTTTAAAAATTTTGACAGTTTGGTCTCTTGAACAAGAAATGATTTTTTCATTTTCAGAATAAATTACTTGATTAATCCATTTTAAATGAATTTTATTTAGGATTTGAAAAATTTCAAATTTATTATTATCTTTTTTTATCCATATTTTCATACTATTATCTTTTGAACATGTTATAAAATTATTATTGTCTTTCACAAAAACATAAATTATACTATTTAAATGAGCATTTAAAATTGTTTGAATTTCTATTAAATTTTTATTATATATAATAATTGATTTATCATTAGAAACAGATACAAAATTTCCAGATGGAAATATTCCAATTGAAGTAATACTATCATGATTTGAAATTGATTGAAATTCATTTAAATTATTTAATATCTTTGATTTTTTCACCTTTTTTCCATTTTTTCTCATTTCAATTTTCAAAAATTAAAATTATATTTAACTTTATAATTAAATATTTAAAAAGACATTTAAACATGTAATTTATTCTTATTTAAAAATATCATTTAAATCACATAAAATCATTGTGATATCATCATGAATATATCTTAAATTTTTTCCTTCTGGAATTTTCATCATTTCATCGAAATTTATATTACTTTCCTCAGAAGCTAAATATAAAACTTTATATAATAAATTATAAGAAATAATTTCAATTTTTGAATAACTTCCATTTTTAATTTCTTCATATTCTTTAATTAAATTAGAAACTTTAGAACTTTTTAAAAAATCCCATAAACCATCAGTGGCTAGAATAATATATTTATCTTGATTATTTAAAGTATAAAATTGAATTTCAGGTTCAGAAGAAATATAAGGTCCATTAAAATCATCTAAATATTTATTAAATTCTTTATGTTTTAAATATAAATCACCTAAACTTCTTGTTGGTTGTAGCATACCTTTAACATAACATACTTTTGGATCATTTTCATAACAAATATAAATATTTGTATCATTTGGAAATTGTTGTTTTAAATATTCTTGTTCTTTTTTTTTTCTTGCATTAAATACATTTGATATTTTTGTTACTGAATAATTATCTTTTGTATTATTTTTTATAGAAAACATTCTTGCTTTACTATCACCTAAATTTGCAACAAATAATTTATTATTTATTATAATTGCTATTAAAGCACATGTTCCTACATTTATATTTTTTTTATTTACCTTATATAATTTATCAATTGCATAAATATAATATTCTTTTTCTATTCTTTTGAAAGTTTCATAAATACTTTTTTTAATTTTTTCATTTTCATTTTCATGTTCTGGATAATTCAAAAAAAATTCAATAAAATAATCATAAAAAACATTATTTGAATAATTTGATAAAAATGAACCTCCATGTCCATCAAAAACACTTAAAAAATAACCTTTTAAAGTAGGAAGAGATATTTTTTTTATTGAATATGTATCTTCAATTGGATTATTTGATGCTATTTGAATACCAATAATTGATTCATTAAATTTTGTTTTATTTATTTTTGATTCATATTTTTCTAATAGAATATTACATGAAACAATATTTTGATTTAATAAAAAAAAGAAAAATAATCCTATAAAATATTTTAAATTGCAATTTAACATTTTAAATAAAAATTTTTAATTACAATAATATATTTTAAAATATTATAAATGGAAGAAAAAAAGTCGAAATCAAAGTCAAAATCTAAAGAAAAGGATAAAGAAAAAGATAAAAAGGGAAAATCTTTAAAAAAAAAGAAAAGTAAGACAACATTAAATGAAGAAATAAATGAAATTAATCCTGAAATAACATCACCTCCAATAACAAAAGATGAGCCAATAAAAGAAAATAATTTAATAGAAATAAATCCTCAATTAGATAATAATAATCCAATAAAATATTATGACCAAATTATATCAGAAAAAAGAAATAATAATAATTTAAATAATCAATTTTCAAACTTTAATAATAATAATAATAATAGAGAAAAATGTGATGGATGTTATCAAGGAGATGCAATTTGTTATTGTATAGATTGTAATAAATTATATTGTAAAATATGTGATGATCAAATTCATATTGTTCCTTCAAATAGAAATCATGAAAAAAAACCAATTTCTGAAAATTCTCATTTAAAAAAATTTTGTTATCATCATAATTCTCCTTTAAAATATTTTTGTGAAACTTGTGAAGAACCAATTTGTCAAGAATGTCAAATGCTTGGTCCTCACAATAGTAAATTACATAAAATTATAAGTATTTATGATTCTTTTAATAAAAAATATAATTATATAAATCAAATAATTAATAGGAATATTAAAAGTAAATATACTCAATCAATGAATCAATTACAATATTTAGATTATGTTACAGAACAAGTTAAAAATTATAAAAATAATATTGAAAGAGGAATTAGAAAAGATTTTACTGAAATGATTGATAATTTAGATTTTATTGAAGGAAAAAAATTAGCAGTTATAAATTATGATTCTGCAATATTACAAAAAGATATTAATATGATGCAAGAAATTATGAATTATTTAAATGAAATGAATAATAATGAAAATAATGATATGATTGCTTTTTTACTTAGATATAAACAAATAAATGAAATGATTGAATATATTTTAGCAAAACCAGTAAAAACAAAAATAGAAATTACTTTAGATGATTTTCCAAGAGAACAAGAAGAAAATAGGAAAAAATTAGAAAATTATAAAAAATTAGAAGAATTATGCAAATTAAAAGATGAAATTATATGGAAAATGTTAACAGATAATAAATATAATAAACCTAATGAAATAAATGAAAAAACAAAAAGTGAAATTGAAGAATGGGCAAAATTAAGTGATAAATATGCTTTAGAATTACAAAAATATAATTTAGTTTGTGATTTTTGTGGTTGTTATTTAGATGAAAATGTTGTTAATTCTGCTTGTGAAAAAAATGTTGAAAGTGATATTGATTATAATAATATTTATTTTTATGGTGATACTTTACCTCCTGAAGATATTTTAGGTACAGGAAGACATTATTTTGTTAGTCCTAAAAATAATGAAAATGAAATTAAAAATAATAATAATAATCCTTTTGAAGAAAATCAAGGTGAGAATTAATTTTATTTTTTATTTAATTTTTTTATTTTATATTTTTATCTTCTTTTTTAATAAAAAACTTTTTTGATTTAATCTTTAATTTAAAATAAATTAAATATAATTTTTTTATTTATTTTAAGTTTTTAACAATTATTTGGACATTGATTTAAAAATTGATTATAATAGTTATCACTATAATTATTATTATTATAATTTGTGCAATTATTATAATTTAAATTATTTAAGTTTGAATAATTTTGAACATTATTATTATTATTTTCATTTGAATTATTTGATGAATTAAAAGAATTAATAAAACATTGAAAAGTTTGAAGATCTTGTAATCTTTTATTATTTATTTCTGGATTATTTTCAAAAGTTTCAAATTTCAAAATTTCTTTATTATTTCTTTTAAATTTTCCAATTATTTCTTTTTCTTTATTAAAATATTTTTTTTTCATTTCATTAATTTTTTTTTGCATTTCCAAATCTTTATCATAAATCCTATTTTGATGATATTTATCAATAGTTTTATTACTATAATTAATATTTTTACTTATATTACATTTATTTATTTTTTTTGGAGTATTACATTTAATAATAGCATCTTTAGAACTATTAGAATATGAACTAAAAATTTTAGCAGGAATAATATCATTTCTTTTATCTGTAATTAAAGGTTGATGATTATTATTTATATAAGAAATTTCAGTTTTATTATAAAAAGGATATTGACTTGTATTAACTAAATCAATATTTTTTTCATTATATATATTACTTAAACTTTTTCTAGTTTCATCATTAATATTTTTAAAATAAATATTATTATAAAATTTAATTTCTGGATTTTGAGGAATTGGTTTTGGAGGTTCTTCAATTTTATCTTCTTCTTCATTAATTTGTGTTTTTATTTCTTTCATTGTTTCAATTGCTTTATCTCTTCTTAATTCCATTATTCTATTTATTGTTAAATAATTTGCTAAATTATGTTGAGTTCTTTCATATAAATTTATATTTTTTTTTTTTGGTTTATATAATTTTGCCATTTCTATTCTATCATTTGGATTTCTTCTTAATATATTTACTATTTCTTCACTTGCTTCTGATATATAAGGATATTGTTTTACTTCTTTCATTTTTTTCATTGTCTCTTCTTTTATTATTTTATTCATTCTTTCTTTATTTTCTTTTTCTCTTCTTTCCCAATAAGGATTAGTTGAAAAAAATATTGCTTTTTCTTCTTTTGTTTTTTTAATTTTTTCTTGACTAATATTTTTATTTTGAGACATTAATTTATTAATTATTTAAAATTATAATAAAATTTCAAAAAAAAATTTAATTTATCACATTTTTATGTTTAAATTAAATTTTTTAAGATGGAAAATAAGAAAAAAAGAGATTATAAAAATCATTCAAAAATAACAAAAAATAAAGTAAATAATAAAGTAAATAAAACTCCAATAGAAAAAACTCAATTAAGATATAAAGTAGAAGAAACAGAAGATGAAAAAATAGAACCAGTAAATACAAGTAAAATTTTAGATAGAATAGAAAAAGAAAAATCCCAATTTGGATTTTCCTTAGAAAGATTAGATAATACAGAAAATTCAAAAGTAATTGGAGATCTTGATATAAATTTATCTTCAAGAAGAGTATATTCTGTAGAAACTTTTACATATCAACCAAATGAAACTTTAGAAAAAGAAGAAGATGAAAAATTAAATAATTCTATTTCTGAGCGACAAATTTATATGTTAAAATTTATATTAATAATGTTTTTAATTGGTGTATTATGTTTATTTACTCTTTTATTAATAAATTGGACAAAGACAGATTAAATAAAAAAAAAATACAAATACAATTATAAATATACGAAAAAAATAAAATGTTAAAATAAGAAATATTTTTAATAAAAACTCTTAACATTTATTTAATTGAAAATATATAAAATAATTTTAATTATTTTTCTCCAGTTCCCCAAATAGTTAAATAACCAGAACCATCTCCAACATAAATTTGTGAATGATAAGGTCTCCATTTAACACTTAAAATAGGATTTCTATTTTTATTTTCAATAGTATCAGCAACAGTTCCATCATTTAATTTAACAATATAAATAGTACCTTTTGAGCTTCCAACAGCAAAATATTTTTTATCAGAAGAAACAGAAATAGAACTTTGACAATATTGAGGAATAATTCTATCATTAATAACATAAATTGCACTTTCTTTTCTTAAATCATATAATTTCATAGTTAAATCATTACTTAAAGTAAGAAATTGATTATCATTTTTTAACATTTCAATTCTAATAACAGCTTCATCATGTAAATCAAGAATTTTTTCTGCTTTTTCACTATTAGTCCATAATTTAACAGTTCCATCTTTATGTCCACTTAAAATAAAAGAATCATCAGGAGCAACAGATAAACATTGAACTGTAGAAACTCCATTATATTTATTTATTAATTTTAAAGTATTAAAATCCCATTCTCTTATAGTTCTATCTGAACTTCCTGTTAAACCTCTTTCACTTGAATATAAACTTTTTACACAATTTATATAATCTATATGACCTGTAAATGTATTTAATAATTTATTATTTTTTAATGACCATAATTTAGCTGATTTATCCATTGATCCTGCAAATAAAAATTGTTCTGTATGGTCAAAACATGCTTCTGTTACTGCTCCTGTAAATCCTGAAAAAATTGCTGTTTCTGAATTTTTTGAAGTATCCCATAATTTTATAAAATTATCTGAACCTGTTGTTATAAAATTTGATCCAAATGAATTAAATGTTAATGATGTTATTCCTTTTGAATGTGGTTTATAATTTAATTTTAATTTTTTTGGTATTTGAACTTCTTCTACATTTACCATAAAATTTGGAATTTTTTTTTTAGGTTTTTTTTGGAATGATTCACTTTTTTCATTAAAATATAAATCTGCAGCTTTTTTTTTTTGTTGAGCACTTTCTAATAATTCATTATATTCATTCATTTTTTGCATTGTATCTTCTTGTAATGTTAATACTTTTGTTGTTAATAATTTATTTTCTACTAATAATTTATTTGCGGTGTCACTTAAACGGAAATTCTCTTTTTCTAATTTATCTTTTATTGATTTTAATTCTATAATTTCTTTTTCTTGATTTTGAGTTATTTCATTTAATTCTTTACATCTTTTATCTAATGCTTCATTTCTTTGTTTTAATGTATCATTTTCTAATTTTAATTGATTCATTTCTTTTTCAAATTTATTTACTTTTTCATTTAAATCCATTGTATATAATAAGTTTTTATTTAAATTCTCTAAATTTTCTTGATTTGTTGCTTTTGTTTTATATAATTCATTTTGTAATATTTTAAGATTTTTTGATAATTCAGCTTGATCCATATTTATTGTATTTGTTCCTAAATTTAATGAACGAGTAATTTCTGAATTTTCTACAAAAGAACGAGAATCCAAATATTTTCCCATTAATTTTTGATAATTTTGAATAATTTCATCATAACCAGAAGTTTTTAAGTTTAATAATTTCAATTTATTATATAATTTTGTTTTTAATTCTATTTGATCTTGTAATGTTATATCGTATATTGTTTTAAAATTCATTGATGTGGTTATTTGAAATGGAGCTGCTTCTTGATTGTTTGGTGAATTTTTTATTTCAGGATCCATATTTTTTTTAATTTTTTATAATTTTTTTTTTATAGTATTTTATTTTTAATTTTTAATTTAAATTTTAAAAAATAAAAATATAAATTTTTAGTTTTTCATTTTCATTTCTCTTAATTTTTTATATAATCTTTATTTGTTTTTTGTCTTTGTAAAATTTTAAAAAAATCTATTTTTTATGAAAGTTAATAAAATAAATAATTAAATATTAAATAATTATATTATATCAATAAATGCAATCAAATAATAATAAATCATTAGAAAATAAAAGCATTAATTCAAAAGACTCTATCGATGAAATTTTATTAAATAACAAAGAAATATTTAATTCATTAATAGTTGAAAATATGAACAGAAGAGAAAAATCCTTTATCACTGTAAAAGAAATTGATTTAATTAAGCAATTTGAAAACAACTTAATCAAACTTGTAAATTTATGTCCGCCAAAGAAGGCAGAAAAAATATTTAATGAAATATCAAATCTTTCAAATGATAATAAATAATTAATTAAAAGTAAATTAACTTATAAAAAATAAAAAAAATAAAAAAAAAAAAATTTAAAGAACAAAAATACACTAATAAAATTTTATATTTACCTTTTTAATATTATAAAAACAACAACAAATATATCTAAAAAAAAAATAATATTTAATATAAGTATTAAAAATTAAAAAAACAAAATAAAATTTATTGTTCATTCTCTTCATCATCTTCATCATTATCATTATTTTCTTGTTTAGAAGATTGAATACTTTCACTAGATAATTCAGAAGAATCAGAATCATCATTATTATCATTTTTTTCATTTTTAGAATGAACCGCATTTTCATAGAATATTAAATTTTGTTTAATATTACTTAAATAACCATTACATTCAGGAACAATATTAACAAGAATTTCAAAAGAAGGTTTAACAACAAAATTAATAAAACCAATCATAGCTTTATTAATATCAGTAGTATCTCTATCACATAATAAAGAAACAGGTAATCCTTTTTCTTTTTCTAAATCACCTTGTTTAAAAAATTCAGCATAAACTCTTTGAGTCCATAATGTACTTACTCTACTTGGTTTAGCTGGATTTGATATATCTGCACAATGTAAAAACATATCTAACATTGTTTGTTGATTATCAAATAATTTACTTTCATCTTTGAATATTTTATTATAATTCATTCCTTTTTCTATTTGAAATTCACTTATTTTTGCCTTTACATTTGCTAAAACTTTTTGATGATTTGCCATATCTGTGGATAATATTCCTTCTATTATTCTTTTTCTTATTATTCTATATTCTTCTTCTTTAAAGTTTTTTAATATATTTGTTTCTTCTTTTCCTAAAATTTTAAAAGATGATGCAATATGGAAATTTTCTAAAACACTTATATCATTATATCTAATTGCATATTTTGTTCTTGCATTTATATGATATGTATTATTTTGTCCTGTATGATGTAAATCATGACAAATTGCTCCAATTAACATTGCAAAAACATCAATTGGAGATAATTTCATTTTTTCAGGTAATCTTCCTATTGTTAAAATTGTATATAAAGTTTGCATTACATCAACAGCATGAAAATCATTATGATAAATTACATTAACTCTATCATAACCTGCTATTACAGTTTTAATAAAATTTTCTAATGTTTCATTTTGAACATATCCTTCTTTAACAACATCTATATTAAATAATATTTCAGAAGCTACTAAAAATGTTGTTTTTTCTTTTTCCATATCATTTAATGAAAAAATATCAAATTCTGAACTATCAATTAATGCCATTTGATTTTGAATTAAATTATTTGGAACTGAACTTAAATTTATTGCAGGAAATTCACTAATAGAATCTAATTGTTTATTCATACCATATTTTCCTAAAACTTTTAATGAACTTGGAGCCATTAAAGTACTTTTTCTTTGCATACTCATTTTAACTGCATTATTTCCTTTTCTAGTTGCTTGAAATGCTTTTTGAACTAAATTATTATTTTCTACATGAGAATATTGCATTAAATATGCTAATCCACTTGTATTATTATCATTTTTTATTGTTGTATTAAAATCATTTGTATCTATATCATATAAATTTTGATCATTTATTTTTGATATTATCCAATCTATATCTTGAGAACTTATTGTGTCATTTGCTAATATTGCTTTTTCTTTTAATTTTCTTAATTTTGATATTATATTTTCACTTTTTGTTAATACTTTCTGTAATTCTTGGGTTTTTTCTTTTTTTTTTTCTATTAAAATATCCTTTATGAAAAGATCTGATTCTATAAATTGTGATTTTTTTAATTTGATATTTGGTAATAAATCTATTACTGATAAATTCATTGTTGAATTTTTTAATATTTGCATTTTTTTTTTAAATTTTTTGTTTGGTTTTTTAAGAGATAATGTTTGCTTTCCTTTGTCTCTTGTACTCATTTATCTTTTATTTTATATGAAATAAAGAAAATGAGGAAATTAATTTATATTATTTTTATTTAAATGAGAAATAATCATTATAATTAAAATAATTTTTTATTTTTTTTTTTATTTTTAAAATTTTTTTTAAGAATTCTTATATTATTATATTTTTAAAAATCTATTTTCTTAAATAAGTTATTTAAAATATAAAAGTTTTCTAATAATTTTATAAACAATAAAATATTTATTATTATTTAATTTGAAAATATATTAAACTTTTAAAGAAGTTTTATTCTTTTGAAATCTCCCTTAAAAGTTTCATTTTTGAAATGTCATCATTAATATCAAAAGAATTAATTAAATTATTTAATCTTTCAAAAGATTCTTTCAATTCATCATTAGAATCAATTATATCATTAATATTATTTTTAATTATATTAATAACATTAATAAATTCTTGATAATTATCAATTCTTCCGTTAAAAGAAATTAGATCAATTATTTTTTGTCTAATAGCTTTAACTTCATTAATTAAAATTTGAATAATATTATTTTTTTCTTCATCAGATTTATTGTTTAAAATTAAATCTGTTTTTTTTTGATATTCAGTAATTTGATTATTTAAATTTTTAATTAATTCTTCTTTATCTTCTAAAGCATTTCTTAATTCATCCATTTGTTCACTTGAACCAATTCCTTCTTCTAATTGAGAAATATAAGTTTTTAAATTTTTTAATTCTTTTGAATGAGAAATAAAATCTTCTTCTAATGTTTTATTTTTTTTTGATAATTTGTTTATTATTTTATCTTTTTCTTCTAATTTATTTTTTATATTTTCAATTTCTTCATTTTTTTTACTTGTATTTATTTCAGAAATTTTTAAATTGTCTTTTTCTAAATTAAGTTTTTCTAAATTTTCTTTTAATTTATCTATTTCTTTTATTAATTTTTCATTTTCTTCTTTTTGTTTTAAAGTATTATTTTTTTCATCATTTATTTTTGAAAAAAGTAAAGCAAGTTGTTCTTTATCATCATTTATAGTATTATTTAATTTTTCAATTTCTTTATTTAAAATATTTATTTGTTCTTTATTTTTATTATTTTCTTCTTTTTCATTTTCATTTTGATTTATAATTTCTTTAATTTTATTTTCAAAATTTTGTTTTTGCAATTCCTTTTCTTGTTTTAAATTTTCATTTTCTTTTTGTAATTCTTCATTATGAATATTATTTAAATTTTGTATAATTGAAAATTCTTTGGTTGAAATATCTAATATTATTGAATTATCTTCTTCTTCTTTTTCTAAAGGAGAAATTTCTAAATTACCTAAATTTTCAATTTCATATTCATATATATAAATCACTCCTTCAATTAAAAAATCTTCTTTTGAAATTTTATATGATTTTTTTTTTAATTCATTTTTAGTTTTTTCATCTCCTTTTTCTTTTTCTAATAAATTTATTTGTTCTTCAAATTCATTTTTTATATTTTCTATTTCTATTTTTTCATTATTTAATTCATCATATTCTTTATTTAATTCTTCTAATTGACTTTTTAAATTTGTTAATTCTTTTTCTTTTTCATCAAAATCATTTTTTAAATTGTTATAATTTTCTTCAATTTCTTCATTATCATTTTTTAATTTTTCATTTTCATTTTTTAATTCAATTGTTTCTTTTTCTATTTTTTCAAAACTTTGATTTAATAAATCGATTTCACTTTTTAATTCTTTATTTCCTTTAAATAATTCTTTTTTTTCTTTTTTCATATTTTCAATTTTTTCTTTCATTTCTTTTTTTTCATTTTTTAATTTTTCAATTTCTCTATTTGCATCTTCACTTCTTTTTTTATAAACATCTCTTTCATTTTTAATTCCAAACATCATATTATCCATTTTATTTTTATCATTTATACTTTTAATTTTATTTTCTTCTTCTTTTTTATTTATTATTTCTTTTAATTCTTCAATTTCTTTATTTGCTTTATTTAAATCTTCTGTTAAATTATCATTTTCTTCTTCTTCTTTTTTTAAATTCTTTGAAATTTCTTCTTTTTCTTTTTCTTTTTTTAATATATTTTTTTTATATTCTTCTTCTTCTTTTTTATGTTTTAATATTTCTTTTTCTTTTTCTATTAAATTTTTTTTTGTTTCATTTAATTCATTTTCTTTTTCTAAAAATATAGTTTTTGTTTCTTCTAATTCTTTTTCTTTATTAAAAATATTTATTTGATATTCATTTAATTGATTATTTTTCTCATTTAAATTTTTAATATTATTTTCATTTTCTTTTTTTATATTTTCTAATTGAGATTTTAATTGTTCTTTTTCTGATTCTTTATTTAACAATTGTTCTTTCATTAATTCATTTTCACTTTGTAAAGTTGTATATATATTACTATACTCTTGAATTAATTTTCCTGAATCAGTTTTTGAATTTGATATTTGAGAGTTTAATAATTTTATATGATTTTCTAATTCTTGTTTTGATTTAATTATAACATTTATTTTTTCTTGAATGGAATTTTTTTCGTTATTAATTTTATCAATATTCTCTTCTAAAGTTTTTTTTTCTTCTTTTAATAATACAATATTTTTTTGTAATATTTCTTTTTCTTTTTTTGAAATATTTAAATTATTATTAATTGATTCTTTTTCCTTTATTAATTTATCTATTTTTTTCTTTAAATCTCTTTCATTTTTTTCATTATTATTTATTTGAATTTGTAATTCTTCAATTTCTTTTTCTTTTGATGAAACAGATTCTTTTGTTATAATTAATTCATTTTGAATTTCATTTTTTTCTTGAATTTCTTTATCTTTTTCATCAGATAAATTATCAAAATTTTTTTTGAATTTTTCATATTCTTTTTGTTGTTTTTTAATAGTTTCTTTTAATTTTTCTGAATCTTTTTTACCTTGAAGTATTTCTAAATTTAATTTATCCACTAATTGATTTTGTTTATTTATTTTTGATTGACCTTCAATATTTTCTTTTTGAATTTTTTCATTTTCAATTTGAATATTTTCTATTTGAGTTTTAAAATTATTAATTTCTTTTATTAACTTATTTTTTTCTAATTCTATATTATCTATTTGTTCTTTTAAATCATTAACTTCACTTTCTAAAATTAAATTTTTTTCTTTATTTTTTTTGGAATTTTCTTTTGATTCATTTAAATTTAAATTTAAATTATCTCTTTCTTTTTTAATACATTCAATTTCAATTTTTAATTTTTTTAAATCTTGATTTAATTTATTATTATCTTCATTTCCTTTAAGATTAATTTCTTTTAAGTTTAAATTTTCGTCTCCTAAATTTTTAATATTAATTTTTTCATTTTCTAATTCTCTTTTAATAATTTCAAAATTATCTTTAATTATATTATTATCATTGATTAAATTTTTAAATTTATTTAATAATTCTTCATTATCTTTTACTAAATTAGAATATTTTTCAGATAAACCTTGATAATCAGAATTTATTTCAATATATTTTCCTCTAAATTCTTTTAATAATTCTATATCTTTTAAACTTTGATTATATTTTTCACTACTTTCTTTTGCTAAAGATAAAGTTTTTTCTTTCATTTCTTTTAAAGAATTGATTTGTTGATTTAATAATTTGTTTTTTTCTTCTTCTTCTTTAAATGATAATGATTCTTTTTCATATTTTTCTTTATAATCTGTTAAATGAGAATTTTCTTCTATTAATATATCTTGTCTTTCTTTTAATAATGAGAGTTCTTGTGATAATAAATTTATATTACTTTTTAAAGAAATATTTTTATTTTTTATTTGTTCATTATTTTCTTTTAATTTTAAATTTTCTTGAATTAATTTTTCTTGATTTTCTTTCTGAGAATTTTCACCTTTTTGAAGAGTAGAAATTGAATTATTTAATAAAGCATTTTCTTCAGTTAACTTATTATTATTTTGATTTAATAAATCTATATCATTCTTTAATTTTTCTTTTTCTTTTTGAATATTTGATATATTTAATTTTAGTTTTTCTTCATTTTCTTTAAATTTATTAATTTCTTGTATTAATGAAGCTACATTTTCTTTTAATTGAGAATTTTCTTTTACTAATAATTTATATTGTTCTTCAATTCCTTTCAATGTATTATTTTCTCCATTTAAATTATTAAATTTTTCCTGAAGCTCTTTTAATGTATTATTCTCAGAAATTAATTTATTTTGGAATTCTTTAATTGTATTATTTTCTACAATTAAAGCATTATATTTTCCTAATATTTCCTTTAATTTATTATAATCTTGAAGTAAATTATTATATTTTTCTTTTAATTTATTTAATTCTTCATTTTCACTATTTAATCTATTTATTTGTTCTTTAAATTCATTGATTTCAAGTAAATTACTATTTAATTGATTTTGAAATTCTTTTTTTTCATTTGTTAAATTTTCTAAATCTTCTTTCAAACTAATAGAATCTTTATTTAAAGTATTGTATTTTTTTTCATATTCTTTTAAAATTTCATTTTCTTGAGTAAGAGTGTCATTTATTTTTTTAATTTCATTAAATTTATCATCTGTTATTGTTTTTTCTTTATTAATATTTGTAATATTTTCCTTTAATTCATTATTTTCATTTATCAATTCTTGATATTGTAATTTTAAAGTATTATTGTCTTGAGATAATAAATTATATTTCTCTTGAACTAATTTTAAAACATCATTTTCTGAACTCAAAGTTACAAATTTTGATTGAAATTCTTTTAATTTTTCATTTTCTTTACTTAATTCAATAAATTTATTTTCAATTTCTTTTAATCTTAATTTTTCCATATTAAGTTCTTTATTACTATTATAATATTGTTCACTCTTAATTTTTTCTTTAGATAAATTATCATTTAAATCTTTAATTTTTTGAACATATTGTTTTTTAGCATTATCTTTTTCTTTTGTTAATAAAATATATTCATCTCTTAATTTTTGATAAGCTTCTTTATCATTATTTAATTGAATATTTTCTTGTTCAATACCTTTAAATTTTTCAACTTGTTGAATTAAATCATTATAATTCATTTGTTTAGATTTTAATAATTCATTTTCTTTTGCTAAATTAGCATAATTTTCTTCCCATTTTTTTAACATTTCTTGTGAATTTTTTGTATGTTTTAAACTTTGATTCTTTAATTCTGTATTTAAATTCATATATTGTTCTTTATCTTTTGCTAATTTCTCTTTTTCTTGTTGAACATATATTTTTTCTTTTTGCATTTGAGTTAAAGAATTTTGAAGTGAAGCTATACTATTATTTTTTTTTTTATTTTCTGAAATTGATTCTTCTAATTTTTGTCTTATTTCATTATATCCTTTTTCATAAATTTCTTTATTATTTTCTTTTGCATAATTCTCAAATTTTTCTTTTAATTTATTATTTTCTAATATTAATATTTCATATTTATTTTTTATTTCATTTAATTTTTCTATTTCTTTTAATGATTCTTCATATTTTTCTTTAAATAAAAGTAAGTTTTTATTTTCTTTTACAACTTCATTAAATTTTTTTTGAACATCTTGTAAACTATCATTAACTTTCATTAAATCATTAAAAGAATTTTGAAGTTGAGAATAATTTTCATTTAAATTTAAATATTTTTTTTTTAATTCTTTTAATTCAGTTTTATCTCTTTCACTTGCTTGATTAATTTTAATTAAATCTTCATTTTCTTTTGAAACTTTAATTAATTTATCTTGCATTCCTCTTAAACTTTCATTTTCTTTAAAAACAATATCAAATTCATTTTCTTTTGCTTTTAATAATTCAATTTCTGCTAAAGTTTGTTCATATTTTGTTTTATATTCTTTTAAAAATATATTTTCTTTAAATAATTCATCATACTCATTTCTTAATTTTTTTATTGTTTCTTTATCTTTATCTGCCTTTTGACTTTTTAATTTTTGAACTTTATTATGTTCATTTATTAAATTTTGAAATTCTTCTTTTATTTTTTTTAATCCTTGATTTTCTAAAATTAAATTAGAATATTTTTTTTGTAATTCATTATATTTATGCATATCAATTATATCTCCTTCAGAACTTAAATAATCACTTTGAGTTGTAAATTTATTTTCATTTTCTCTTAATTGAATTACTTCTTGTTTTAAAATTGCATTTTCTTCATATAATAAATTATAATCATCTCTTAATTTTTTATTTTTTTCTTTTTCTTCTTTCACTAAAGTTTTTATTGAAATTATTTGTTGTTTTAAATCTTGAATATTATCATCATTATTTGAATTTATATGTGAAATTTCATTTTTTTCTTCTTCTAATTGTTGAATTTTCTCTTTTTTACTTTCTAATTGAGAACTTAATCTTCTATTTTCATTTTTTAAATTTGTTATTATATCATTTGTTTTATTTCCCATTTCTTGTTTTAAATTTTTCACAGATAATTTTAAATTTATATTTTCTTTTATAAATTTATTCAATTCACTTTTTATCATTTCATTTTCTTTTGTTAATATATCTTCTATTTCTTTATTTTTATTTAATGAATTCATTTGTTCTTTATTTCATTAATTATAGTTTCCATAATATAAATAATAAAAAATGATATATTATCAAATTCTCAAAATTCTAACTCTAAATAAAAAAAAATTTATAAAATTATATTATAATAACAATATTCTTCTTCTATTATTTGATTTAATATTAAATCATATTTAATTAAATTTATATTAAAAACAGAATTATTTTACAAAAATGTTTATCATTTTCTTTTAATATTGAATTTTTCTGAGAAAATTATATATTTTTAAATTTAATTCATTATTGTTTTAAATCCTAAATTATTCTCTTTTAATATTCATTAGTATAAATGAGGCTGCACATATTATTTATAAATTTGCTCCTGATGATATTCCAAGATGTTCAAATTGTAATTGAATTTCTTCCTTACAATTATCTTATCAAGATAATCAACCAATAATCACTTTTAAATGTGAAAAAGAACATAAAGGGATTATATTATTAAAAGATTATATGAATGTTTATAATAAAAATTCTCTTTCAAAAGGAAAATGTAATGTTGGAAAAATCAAAAAGAAATAAAGGAAATTTTTTTTATTGTTGTAAATGTTCTAAATGTATATGTAATTTATGTATTGGAAATCATCCAAATGAAGATGAATATAATTTAATAAATATTCAAAGATATGATGATGCTTTATGCCAAATACATTCAAATATATTTTCTTAATATTGTTTAAATCTCAAAAAAATTTATGAGTTTATTGTGAACCTCTTCATAAATCCCATGAATTAATTATTTTCTATGAATTTTATTATTCTAATAATTCTAAAAAGAAATTAGAAGAAGATATAAAAAATTTTGAAATTCAAATTCAAAATTTTATGCTTATATAAAAAAAATTATTACTTTGTTTAATCAGTTAAAAGAATTAAGTAATTATGAAATTAATTTTATAAAAATATTATAATTTACATATGAATATAATTGAATAATTGAAATTATTCAAAATTAAAAAAATCGAAGAAACAATTCAAGAAAAGAAATTAAAATATTGAAAAAATTCATTATGAAGGTAATGTCTTTATTTCTAAACTTCAAAATCAATTAAATATTAAACTAAATTTGAATATTTTAAAAACAATTCTTTTAATAATAATTTTAAAACTTTTCAATATCACATTGGATATATAAATTAAATACTTTTGAACTTCAATTAAAAATAAAAGAACATTCAAATTGGATTAATTCATTTTAAGTATAATAACATGATCAAAAGATAGTACAATGAAATTAATTAAATTAATTGGAGAAAATAAATTTCAAATTGAACAAACATTAAGGACATAAGAATAATATTATAAAATTATTGAAATTAAAAACAATTAATTAATTCTATATTAACTGATAATACTGATAAAATATGGAAAATGGATGATAAAAATCAATTTGAATGTATAAATAAATATGATTTTTTAAGAAAAAAATTCCGTATGTAATATTTTTAAATATAAATGAAAAAGAGTTTGTCACTTTATCACGTATTGAGAAAAATATAATACTCTGGGAATTAATTATTCTAATATTTCAACCATAATAATGTTATTTTTGTTTGGCCATAATAAAATATTTGTTTATTAGAAAATGATTTATTAATTATTGGAGGTTAGCAATTAAAAGGATTTTATTTGATTAAAATTTCATCTCATCAGATAATTAAAAATATTGTTGGACCAAAAAGATTTTTTTTTATTCAGAAAAGTTTAGATGATATTATTTTATGCTTAATTACTGATGAAAATGCAAATTGTTCTCTTATTAAATATAAATATGAACAACAAAATTTAACAAAAATTTTGGAAAAGGAAAATGCACATTATTATTCTATTTTTTCCTGTGTTGTATTAAATAATGGACTTATTGCTTCTGGAGGAAAGGATAAATATTAATTAAATTATGGAAAGATTTATATAATTTAATAAATTATTTATTGATAATAATTCTTTTTATATATGTTTATTCTCATTTTTTTAATTTTTTTACTGATTAAAATATGATTATTTTTACTTGTTATTTCAGAAATTAAATATCCTAATTATATATTTTCTTTTTTTAAATCTTTATATGGTGAATTAAAAAAATTGTTCTTATTTTTTGTATTCTCTAAATAAATGTCATAATTATTCAATATTTATTATTATTAACTTTAATTTTTTATAATTGAATCATCATTTTCATAAAATCTAAAACTTACTATTAAAATTTAATTGAATAATTATCTAAATAAATAAAGTTTCTATATTCTTTTTTTAAATTTTAAATTTTTTTTAAAATAAAAATTTGAATTAATATGTAATTCAAAAATATCTTTTTTTCCTGAATATTTTATATTATTAATTACTATTTTATTATCCTCAAAAAAATAGATAGTTCATTTAAGAAGATTTCATTGAAATATTTTTTTTTTCAATAAAAATTATAATATCTTTTCTTCCATAATTTCTTTTAATCATAATAACAACAAATAATAATTTTTTGGAATAATTATCTTTTAAAAACTTAAAAATCAACATCATTTTAATCAATTTTCAATTGAAAAATATATCAATGATAATTGATAAATAAATACATAAAACAAATTCAAAACATAAGACTTTAAAAAAATTATTTTAAAATAATTATTGCATATATTTCAAATATATATTTATGAAGATAAAAATTTCTTTCCTCTTCAAGTAAAAGAAATATTTAATCAATAATTTCCTATATCTATTAAATAATTAGATAATAATTTAAAAAGATTTTCTTTGAAAGATTTAATTATTGATATTTTCAATTATAAAATCTGAATTATCAGGTTTATGTAAGAAGTCAAAAAAAATATTCAATAATTAAACTTTTCCATTGAATAAATTTATAACTCAATAAACTCAGAATTTGGAATCCATATAAAATAGAAATTAAAAATTCATCTATCTATAACAAATGTCCTAAGATTAATTATATTATCAGTAATGAAAGGAATTTTTCTCAAATACAAAACTATATAAATTTTTATTAATTCATTTTTTTAATTGATTTTTTTGAATTTAATTAAATGGAACTAATTGACTATTTTAAAAAGAATTTAGGAGTTTTGTTAAAAATATTCTTTTTATGAAATATTCCAAATAGAAGAAAATTCATTTTAGGAAATGTTTAAATTCAAAGCAATTATATATTTAATTCAATATTATCAATGTAATAATCAAAATTCGCTGAAAAATATCAAAACAATGAAATCTGGTTTGAATGTATTTATAATGAAATTGTAGAAAATTCAAAATAAAATTAATTAATAATTTTACTAATGTATCTATCAATATAATTAATAGATTGAAATGCTAAAAATTTAGTTTTTGTTTATTTAATTAAAATTAAATAATCTAAAAAATATTAAGTGATATTCTTCTTTTAAAAAATTTTTTTTAAAACAATAAGTTGATAGAGATTCAAAATAAATTTATAAGATTTAAAATTTGTAAAAAAGAAATTATTTAAAAAATAATCCTACAGATAAAATAATATATTATTCAAAAAAAATTTTTTTGAAATAAATAATAGTTAAAAAAATTATCTCTTCATATATGAAAATGAGATTTAATTTTTTTAAAACTAAAAATAATATTTAGAATAGTTTTAACAATTTAGTTTTCCTTCTTTCATTTTATCTATTTAAAATATTATTTAACAATTATATTTTTCTTTTGAATTTTTATAAAATTTATCTCATAATTTTAAAAAAGTATTATTCAAATTTTACATTATTTTAATTATAGCTTCCTATTGTAAGTGAAATATTATGAGATGGAAATTTATCATTTTTTATCATTTTTATTTTTTTAATATTACGAACTGAAGTATTATTTATTGTCTTTAAATTTAATTTGTTTTTTTCATTTGTATTATTAAAAAAATAATCTTTAGTAATATATTTAATTTTATTTTTGTTCAATCTATCCAATAATATTTTTTTATCTTTTAAATTTTCATCAAGCAATTTATCTATTTCAGAATTTTTATTTTTATTAACAATTTCTCTATATTGTTTATTTAATCGGATTTTATTTTTTATATGTTCTAATAATTCATTTTTAAAAATAAAATCTTTATCATTTAAATATTTCTTACCAAACAATTTAAAATATTCTTTTCTATTTTTATACGCAATTTTATTTGAAATCTTATATGCATCAATAGAAGGATTTGAATCATCAATTATTTTTTCTATTTTTTTATCAAATTTTGTTTTTTTTAATTTATCAATCATTGATTTATCTTTTAATTGTATTAGATGAAATTTATATTTAAATTCTTTTAATTTATTTTCTTCATCTGATTTATTTTTTTCATCGTCCATACTTTGTATAATTTTTTCTCCAATTTTAATATTTTTAACACATTTTGAATATACTTGTCCTAAAGGAGAATTTAAATAAATAATTCCATTAATGATTTGATTTGAATTCTTATTTTTTAAATATGAATTTGACTTTCTATTTGAATTAATTGTTAAATAATTTTTAAATTGAGGATTATCTTCTAATAAAATAGTATTTTCATTATTTGTTTTATTTACTTTATCCATTGATTTAGATAATCTTTTTTTATGTTTATTTATTCGTTTTGGTAAATCTTCTTTATTCTTTTCAATTTTTTTCATATCTATTTCAACTTTATTTATTTCTTCAATAAGTTCTTTTTCTCCTTTTAAAAAAAAAGACTTTTTAGAAGAAAGTCTTTTATGTAATTTTATTGATTTAATCAAATCAGGAGATTTATTTTTTATTCTTGTTCTACTTAAATTTGAATATCTACTAGTTGTGCTTAAACTTTCATTTAAAATCGAAATTTTATTAAATGATTTTTTTTGATTTTTTATTTTTAGTGTTTTAATTGAATAATCTTGTATTTTTCTTTCACTTGATTTCCATTCTCTAGAAAAAGGATTTTCATTATAAATTTCATTAACAGTATATTTGGCATTATCAATCATTGAATGAAGATTTTCAATTTTTTTATTCATTTTAAAAGGATTCTTTTTATCAATAGAATTATCAGAAAAAATAGAATGGTATAAATTATGATTTGAAGGAGAAAAAAAAATTTTTTTCATTTTTATATTCAAAAAAAAAAGAAAAAATTAAAGGAAAAAAATAATATAATACATTATTATCTAAAAAAATATTAAATGAATAAAAAGACAATATAATATTTTCTATTTCAATATTATTTTCATTTAAACAAACCAAATTTCTATATTTTATTTCTTTTATTATCATTAGAAAAAATTAATTAAATAAATTTTATATATTAATTATCTTTTGAGAAAAATATTATATGATTTTTGTTTATTCTATTCAAATAAAATAATCTAGTTAATTTCTTTGTGAATTTCCAATAAAAAATATGAATAATTTAATTTTGTTTTGAAAGAAATATATTTTTTAAAGATATTTAAAGATTAGTAAATATTTTAAATTTTTTTATAAAATAATATAATTTAATTTTTTGGGTAATACTTATTTCGTTGAACTCAAAATATTTACTTTGTTTATATGATTTTGATTTAAGAATAATATTATTAACATTATTTTTAATTTTGTTATTTTTTACTCTGATAAAAGAAATTAAAAAAAAATTCAAACAAAAATTTCTATTTTAATCAGAAAATATTTTATTAATATTTTATCCTTTGGAAAAATAAATATGAGTTTGGCTATTTTCATTAGTGATTTTATTTTACAACATTTAGTAATTTTAGGAGTAGATCTTGAATAATCACCTGAAGGGTGGCAACAACTATTAGAATGAGTCCAACAGCATTTACTTTTAATCCTAATTACAATTATAAATGTATTTAAATTTATTTCTTGAGGAATACATTTTTTTACTTCTTCATAAGATGTTGGAAACATTCTAATTAATTCAACAATTAATTGTAAATAATGTCCTTCTTTAATTAATTCAATTAATCTATTAAAATCTTTCATTAATATTTCTAATTGTATTAACATTTTACTACACCAAGAGGTGTATTTTGAAGAACTATTTTTTCTTTTGAATGATGTGAATGCTTTTGATGTAATTACGAAAAATATTGTTTTTATTTTATATTAATTTTTTTTTTCTGATATTTTATAATTCTATTTAATTATTCATTGTTGTTTATTTAATATTTTTTTATAATATATTTATTTAATATTTATTAGACATTTTGCAAAAATTAATTATTATATGATTATTTTTTAAAATATAAATAAATATATCAATGTGAAATAAAAAATATTTTAAACAATTGTAAAAGATAAATTTATTTTATTTGTGAAATATGAATCATTTATTTATCTTATATAATAAATATCAAGAATATTTTTATTTAACATGGTAGTGTAGATTTCATTTCTTGAATTAATTTTTAAAAGTTTAACATTCAAATTCTATTTTATTTTGAAGTCCAAAAAATTTTTTTAATATAAAATAATAAATATAATTTAAATATTGTTATAAATGGGAAAATAAAAACTTTTATTTTGTAATTATCATTTTAAACTTTAATTTGAAATTAATTGATTTTTATACTTTAAATCTTCTTTCATACATCTTTTATTCCCAAATATATTAATTCTTTTTCTGAAAAACTTTCTCCAAAACAAAGAATTATTCAAAATCCGAAATCTTTAAAATATTTTTTTTATTTTTTTCTTATTTTTATAAATTATTTTTTCTCTTTTTAACACAAACCATTTTATTATTTTCTGTGTTTTTTTCCAGTTTTTTCCTTTCTAAATTAGTTTTATTTTTATATAATTTGTATTATCTGTTTGCTTTCTTTATAATTTTTCAACATTTTCCTCAAAAGAATCATATTCATTTGGTTTTTTATCTTTTTTTTGTCTTTTATTTTAAAATTATTTTTTTTTTATTTTTCTCCATTTACTCAGATTTTATTTTATGTTTTCTTGTATATTATTTTTTTTATAAATAATAATCATTAAATATTTTTATTTTTATTGTTTATGTAAAAAATTTTATGTTTTTAAATTTAATATTATTTAATGATTATTATTATTAATTTAATCTAATTTAGGATTTTCTAAATTTTCAAAATATTTTACAATTAGTTTGTTAAGTAATAAAAGAAAATATTGCCAAAAAATAAGAACTAAAAAAAAATTTTTTTAAATTGGGGATTGAAAAGATTAAATTATTAAAATCTAATTTTTAAACAATTTTGTTCAAAAA